>LAPY01004112.1:21672-32814 GCA_000970635.1 Eragrostis tef
GGTAGGGAGGCGGGGAGGCGGGGAAGATTTGGGAGTGTTTGGGTGGGACCCCTTGGTCACTGTCAGGGCGATCACGACTCGCCGACGCTGATTTCTGTTTCCTCTGGTGGGCTTGGTTTGGTGTGGGCTCGGCGTTAAGCATGTCCATTTGTCCACAATACAAACAGGTGGTTGTAGCCCAGCTTTAGCGAACGAACTGTTTTGATACAGGACTGCTTCCATGTGGCCCATTTCCTAAACTTTGATAACTCACTCTGTCACTCAAAGCTTTGCTTCTAATTCTCAAAAAAAAAAAAACTCAAAAAAAAAAAAACTCAAAGCTTTGCTTCCCCTAATAAATAAATAACTCAGAGATTTGCTGAGCTGGTTACAACATCAAGTGGAATGTGCGGGTTTCTCAAAAAAAAAATAGTGGAATGTGTGGCTGGTTAACTAGTTTGAATGTCAAATTTTAAATGCATTTTTTTTCTGAAGTAACTTTGTCTTTAAATTGGACCGAGTCTATTGATTTTTTTTCAATACATCAATTTTTAGTGTCCTTTCTCAGTACATGGTGAAGACTCGTGTTGATTTATTTTGACGGCGGAAACGGTCTTAGCATATTAGCATATGAATTAGGTTTGCTAACAAATATATTTGGCATGAATTGCCACTTCATTAGTGCGGTACTAGCAAACACGCACGGCTGGGATTATGTGAAAAATTATTCTGAATTATTTGATTGAGAAAGCTTTATATACAAGTCATATGGAGAATAAGACGCAGAGTGGAAATCGTGAAGGACGACCATCCAGTGTTGCATTTGTGACATGTTCTAACCCCCTTCCCCTTTCACGTCGTCAATGAGATGTGTCCTGATTTCCTTCCCCTTTCACATTTTTTTCTGCCTTAATGTGTGCAAGGGGTTGTTAGTCTTTCCCTTAGCCACATGGATGAAAGTAGTGGGAGTTGATATGCATTTCATGACTTTTTTTTAATCATAATGGGTTGGGTTCGAGGTGCAGAGAGGAGTCAAGTTGTTGCGGTCACTGACAATCATGCTCACAAAAGACAAAGTTCACGATTTTGTCAGACCATATATGGCTCAATTCAATCTACCCCATCCATAAAGATTAAAGAGCCAAAGAACACCAACATACACCATTAACAAAGACATATTTCCTCTCCTTCTCTACTTTTAAGCATAAACTTGAGATTCTATGAACACATTTGCCCCTGCATGCTGGTTATTGCGTGAACAACACGCTAGCTATTATTATTTCCTCATGGAAAAATAAAAAATGGCATGACCTTTATGCTAATAACAACATAATATTTTTTGAAGTCACAATAATAGAATAATAATAAAATTAACTAAATAACAATAATTATTTAGTTAAAGACTAAATAACATGTCGAAATCAACATATCCAAACCACCTGAAATAGCATTCATGGATTGACATTTCAGTCCTTTATTTGCATAATATAGCCAAATTAAACCTTGGGCTGCCACGGCCGCGACGTGAGGTGCTCCTGCCACTCGCCGGCCCCTGCATGCTGGCTCATGCAGGCTCAGAACCCACCCCCTACTAGCTCATGCCCATTCGCCGCCGCCGCCCCTAAGACTAAGGAGCCAGTCAGTTTTTTTCGGGAAACATTGCGAAGCCCTTGGAGGCGATGCGGTCGCGGCTTGAATCATGCGTGGAGCGCCGGGGCACAAGGGTCTCGCTATTCGATCTATTGATGTTGAAAATTGTTGAGAAATATGTATGTCAGAACCCCTCTTTATTAATGGTGTTCCTTGGATCCACAATATTAGGGATGATGTTGATTGAAATATTCCGACCTTATATAGACTCAATTAACTTTCACATGTGAGATGGCACATGTAAAACCACCTAGCCTTTAGTCAAATAGGCAAAACCAGATTCAACTAGCTACGAAAAGTGAAAAATAACACGCTTTAGAAACTTCACAGCGTTATAAATAATCCAAATTAAAGATTGGGGTTCACAGCGTCAAATAGGCAAAACTAGAGGCATATTTTGAAGGAATAATTAAGACTTTTTCCTCTTTATACTTGCTTTATTTTTGCGATCCATTGAAAGCACACCTTTTTTGCGATCACCGGCAACCTTCACTGCTCATACGTCATTTCACGAGACGATGGCCTCCTATCCAGCAGGGCGGGGCAGGGCAGTACATTATCTTTGGCCCACTTCCTCTGTTTTTTCGGCGATCAATAATGGCAGATGCATTGGATCTTATCCGCAGATATTGCCTTCTTACATCATTGCGTTTCAGAACGCGGTGACCAGAAACTAAATGATGCATTTTTATATATAATAGTAAATGCTGTATTTCTTGAAATCCAGCCGCTACAGAACTGAAGGGGTGTTTGTCTCGCAAAAGAACAAAAAACTGAAAGGTGTTTGTTTCGTATATGGTTCCGGAATGATCAATGCATGGTTTCAGTTTGAAGCCTGAAGAGGTTGTGACGGCACGTTCTTATGACTATGAGGAGGCTTGTGAGCAAGAGCTGGGCTGAGTCCCGGCTGCTATGGCACGTCGCCTTCCCGGCGATCCTGACGGAGGTGTTCCAGTTCTCCATCGGCTTTGTCACTACCGGCTTCGTCGGGCACATCGGGGAAGTGGAGCTCGCCGCGGTCACCGTCGTGGAGAACATCATGGATGGCTTTGCATTCGGAGTCCTTGTACGTAGGTACCAATTCATCAACTGCGGCGTTCGATCACCAACAATATCTCATCATCTCCAACCCTTGATTCATTTCTCACGCAGTTCGGCATGGGCAGCGCGCTGGACACGCTGTGCGGCCAGGAAGTCGGGGCCCTTGATTCATTTCTCACGCAGTTCGGCATGGGCAGCGCGCTGGACACGCTGTGCGGCCAGGCCGTCGGCGCCGGGCAGCTGGGCATGCTGGGCGTCTACACGCAGCAGTCGTGGGTCGTCTGCGGCGCCACCGCGGCGGCGCTCGCCCCGTCCTACGCCTTCACGGCGCCGATCCTGAGGTCCCTCCTCCGGCAGCCCGCCGACGTCGCCGCCGCCGCAGGCCCGTACGCCCGGTGGGCGATCCCGCGGCTGTTCGCGCACGCGCTGAACTACCCGCTCCTCAAGTTCTTCCAGACGCAGAGCAAGGTCTGGGCGGTGGCCGCCATCTCCGGCGCGTCGCTCGCCGTCCACGTCGCGCTCACGTACGTCGCCGTCAGGCGGCTCGGGTGCGGCCTACGCGGGGCGGCCGTCTCCGGGAACGTCTCGCACTGGCTCATCGTCGCTGCGCAGTTCATCTACATGGTTCGCGGCCCTTTCCATGACGCTTGGAAGGGGTTCTCGGTTCGTGCGTTCCACAACATTGGCGCGTTTGTTAAACTGTCGCTCGTGTCGGCCGTCATGATCTGGTTAGTATCTCGATCCTTAATTACCATACCATCATGTCAATTTTTGTTAGCATCTGTTACTAGATTGTAATGTCACAGATATTGTGTAGACCCATCATGTCAATTTTTAAGATTAACAGAGGATTCGAACGGGGCGTTTTATAGTCATAGAATTTCCACCTATGGCCAGTATTCTCTACTCCCCTATATAAGAGAGGAGATTTACCCAATTTCAATGTCTAAAAGTGTGCATATGTAGCTTAGAGGTTTGGTATTACACGGCACTGCTCATTCTCGTGGGTCTTCTGAAGAATGCGGAACTCCAACTTGACATCATGTCAGTGTGGTAAGTGTTGCTAATTATACATCACATGAAACTTCATTAAACCATCATTTTCATGTAGATATGTCAAGTAACATTTTGTTGGACTAACTACAGCATCAACTACGAGTTCTGGACCATGATGGTTGCACTGGGCTTCAGCACAGCAATCAGGTACACAGGAAGAGATCTCCAAAGTTCTTGTTATTTATGCGTGACAAACCACAAATTTCATGAACAAGATTTTTTGATTGCTTTAGTGTGAGGGTCTCGAACGAGCTGGGCGCAAACAGGCCAAAGGAGGCTAGGTTTTCTGTAGCCGTGGCAGTATCAACAGCTGCCTTTATCGGGGTAATCTTCATGGCCATCTTCTTCATTTGGAGAACAAGCTTGCCAAAGTTCTTCAGCCACAGCAAGGAGGTGATTGATGGAGCTTCAAGATTGGGGTATCTTCTTGCTGTGACCGTCTTCTTGAGCAGCATATGGCCGTTGCTATCAGGTAATGCGTACTGATAGAGTGTTGGTATTAACTTTAGATGAATGCTTGAATAAATTTAAAACTCCTCTTTAGTTATGCAGGGAAGACAGTAGAATCAGGGTGATGCGTACTAATAAAGTGTTCGTGTTATTTTTAGATGAATGCTTGAATAAATTTTAAACTCCTCTTTAGTTATGCAGGGAAGGCAGTAGAATCAGGGATGCAAGTGCTTGTGTCCTTCGTAAACGTTGTTGGTTTCTACTACTTATTTGAAACTCTCTTTATCTATGCAGGGGTGGCAGTAGGAGCAGGGTTGCAAGTGCTTGTGGCCTTTATAAACGTTGGTTGCTACTACTTAGTGGGTATTCCATTGGGGGTCCTGTTCGGCTTCAGGCTAAAACTTGGGGCATTGGTAAGATAGTTGAAATGATAAGTCATATTATTTGTATCTGATCATAAGCAGTGTTCAGATACATTCACATGCTTCAAACGATGCAGGGAATATGGATGGGCATGTTAACAGGCACATTACTCCAAATAATTATTCTTCTGTTCATTATAATCAGAATGAAGTGGGAGAGACAGGTACAACTTTCTGTTATTGTACTGAAGAGAATTGACGATAAGAATACAAAATAAGTATTTTTTTTTGAGACATACGAAATAAGTATCTAATCATTCTTACCGGAAACATTGCAGGCCATGGTGGCAGCAGCTAAGATTACCGAGTGGGGAGGAAAGAATGAAGACCAAGAAATGAGTGCATCTATACACACATAGATAATTAGATGGCTGCTGCAAATAATAAATGTGCGCAAGCAAGTCAGAAATTAGAGAATTAGTCTGTAAAGATTAATGACAGAGTAAAATTTTAGTTTGGTTATCTTTTTAATGTTTGTTAATTATCATACCAGTCTTCTTCTTTATTCATATTTTCTTTCTTTTCTTGCTATTATCTAAGATATATTTTTCTGTTAACATGAGAAATCAAAAGAAGTAAATACACAAGTTCATCGCAACATATACAATATTGGAATTTAAACCATAAATATTTCTAAAATAAAGGAAGAAAAATTGATTTCCCGTGCATAGAGTACATGTGGCAATATTAACACTGGCTCCAGTACTAATATAACGTCCAGGACAACTGCTCAATGTAGATGCCGCACCACAGGCACAATTTGTTTTTGAGAGAAACAGGAGGTGTTCCCCCTTTTGGTTATAATATATTGTAGACTAAAAGAATATATACAAACAAAAATCACAACGAAACATGGGTGAAAACTGTAAAAGAAAGAGAAAAATAAAATTGGGTAATTGATCTAGCATGATTTGATTTATGGAAAGTACAATACGGGGAAGTACCATGCTATTAGGATGATGATTTCCATCAAGCTAAATTCCTTCACAAATTTTGCTTTGCAATGTTCCACTAGATCAATGTGGTTAAACAGCTTGTCATTTCTTGTTGTCCAGATGCACCATGCTATTAGGATGATGATTTCCATGTGAAACTTTTAGTGTCTCCTTGAAAAATTTGAAGGTTTGCAGATTTGCCTGGGGTTACAGTTTTATGCTAGCATAGCCTACTCATTCCAACATACGGAACTTACCTCTAATAATTGTTCTTTTGCCCATGGCCACTGCAAAGAAACCCTCTAAATAGGCAGGCAGACTGATGGTGAATTGGAAGACAGTATTGTGATAACCATGACAAAAATGGTGGCAACCTAGGTGGCTGCATTGAGCTGTTACGATAGAATGCCATAGATTATCTAGAGGCATGATTCGTATCGACGGTCCACTCCATTTCAAACGTGTAGTGTACATGTTCTGGTGGTATTTCATATTCAATGCGTGAAAAAGTAGCCGTCTGATGCAGCTCATCTCGTAGTGCCCCTCTCCAGTTAATGATTGAACACGATCTAGTTGGCCTTTGCTTCTCATCTCCAATGGTGTAGTGCATTGACGGACTCGGACAACTGCATAACGTGATGCTTTCATTAATGGAGCCCAGCTAGGTGAAGCCTCACGTTCAAATTTCACGTTGGAGAGACACAACCAGCTTTGATGTGCTGTGCTGGAGCCACCTTTCCATGCTGCTGATCAATTTGAAAATATTGACAATGCAAGCTTCTCATTGCTGCAATATATTGAGGTACATCGCGCGCACTACACCGAGTACACCATTTTTTTGATCCAATATCGTTGGATGTCCCGCATTGAACATGATCACACGGAAATGAGTAAAGTACCACGTGATGCGATGCAAGGACGAGTGCTGAAATACAACGAACAAGCTAGCCTCGCAAAGCAAACATCACATTGAATGCCATGTAGGCATACCAAGCAAACATCTGGCTAGTCTGAGTATCAGCCTCTGTCGTTCATGTCCTACCAGGCGGCCATTCAATGCGTGTTATCTGTGCATCTAAGCTTCATTCGTGTATATGGTAGTAATTGGTCCAGATCTGAGCTTCAGAAGGTAATAAAGAAGGTTGACTGGAGAAAGATGAGATGAGATCCCAATTGAGTGTGCCAGACTTATTCAGCAATTTATGTCTTACAACTGGCTTCTGTTCATTGCTGGTACAGTACACAATAGATTCAGTGTTTCAAGAGTGACAGACCATTAGAGAAAAGAAAATCGACAAACACCTCTTCCTCCAGAAACAAAGTGCTCGAGGGTCGTCATGTTGCATGTCTGTTAATTTTCTATTATATATCCGACTTGATTGGCATCTAAAGCAAGATATATAAGAGCCCTACATCGAACGTTCGTTCCTTCTTACAGCCACCGCTTACACCACACGTTGTCCAGTGGTTAGCCATGTTGTCCTTCAAGGCACGTCGGAGTGAGCCAGAGCTGGTGTCACCAGCCCGGCCGACGCCACACGAGACGAAGGCCCTCTCCGACCTCGACGACCAGCGCACACTGCGGTACTACGAAACCGTCATCGGGTTCTTCCGCAGCCGTCCCGGCCATAGCAACAGACCGGATGACCCAGCAAAGGCCATCAAGGCGGCCCTGGCGGTGGCACTGGTGTACTACTATCCCATCGCGGGGCGGCTCAGGGAAGCAGCCGGAGGGAAGCTTGTGGTGGACTGCACGGCGGAAGGGGTTGTGTTTGTGGAGGCCGATGCGGATGTGCAGCTTGAGGAGTTCGGCAAGCCGCTGTTGCCACCGTATCCGTGTGTGGAGGAACTGCTGTGCGATGCAGGCGAAACACGGGCCGTCATTGGCAAGCCACTGCTCCTCATGCAGGTACTTATTTACAGCCTTCCAGCTGCGTGTGCAAAGTAGCTGCACGAATATTTACTATCCTTCAGGAAACTTTTTATGTTCTAGAAAAATTTCTTAGAAATTATGTAAGAATCTTATGCCGCTTTATGAGAGACGCCCTAGAGACGGCCCAAAAAAATAATATTCAAGCGGCAGAGAGTCGTTTTGCACTGAGACCGTTTCTTGTGAACCTAAAAAATTTTCTATCCCCTGAAAGTGGTAGTGCTCCAAGATAGGAAATATGGATGTCCTTGAGTGTAAACGAAGCTCCAATATGTCATTTTTACAATATATGCATTGATTTTTAAATGAAGTTCCTCCAGGTGAAACATATTTCTAGAGAGACAAGCACAGGGTGTGGCGGATTAATGTTAGAGGATAAAAAATTTGAAACTTGAGATAATGTCTCTATTCTATTAAACGCATGTCATATAGAAATAATACTTCTATGGGATACTTTGGGGGTCGTTCTCACTATTCTGCAAACAAGACACATAATTCTAGTTAATTCTTTTTTTTAGATAATGGGTGTTCCCAGCCTTGGCCTCCTAGAGGTTACAGCCGTAATTCTAGTTAATTCTTATCCTACAAAATTCTTTCAGAAGCCTTAATTTGATCTGTACTCCAATGTAAGGATCGATTGTGTAATGTTAGCATATTGGAACGTTGTGAAATATATTTCTGTCTCTCTCTCTCTCTCTCTCTCTCTCTCTCTTTGCATTGCACCACAGAACCTAACATTGCTTCCTTTTCCTTTGTAGGTGACACGACTCCTATGTGGAGGATTTGTTATTGGATTCCACATGTCCCATAACATTGCTGATGGCTTTGGAATGGCTCAATTCGTTAGAGCTGTGGCAGAGTTAGCTCGGGGGGAAGCACGACCCACCATTTTGCCCATTTGGAACAGGGACCTCCTGACAGCACATAACCCATCCCTAAAGCCACACTCAAACCCCTCATATAAAGCATTGCAAAATAGTTTGGACTACAAATCTGATGATGTGATGTTGTCAATTCCAGTACAACACATGATAGTCCATTACTTCCTCTTTGGGCCAAGAGAGATTGCAACCCTGCAGAGTCACGTACGGGGATACCTTGCCAATTCAGTTACATCATTTGAGCTACTTACCGCTGTCATGTGGTGATGCCGCACGATTGCTTTGGGTTACAAGCCTAATCAGCTAGTGCGCCTTATGATTACCATGAATGCACGTGGAAAGTGGAATCGGCATACCCTCATCCCACGGGGTTACTATGGCAATGCACATTTCTCACCCATAGCAGAAGCCACGGTTACTGAGCTTTGCAAGCGACCACTAGCCCACACGGTTGAACTTGTGCGTAAAACCAAGCTCGGTGTGACAAAGGAGTGCATGAACTCAATGATAGATACAATTGCATCGACACGCCAATGGCCCCCGCTGATGATGGATAGAATCTATGAGGTTTCTGACACCAAATGGATTGCGACACATGTAACACGTTTTGGGTGGGCTGAGTTAGTGGGAGGTGGCATACCACTTGCTGGGGACCTTACTTCAAAGCTAGGAAGCGATCACATGAGATGTACGAATGAAGGTGGTGAGTACTCAACAATAGTGTCAATGCTTTTACCAAGGCCGGCGATGCAAATATTCAAAGAAGAGATGGCTCTTTGGCTCAACAAACAAGATGAGAAGTTAATTATACTGAGTTCCCTCTAGGAAATAGTATAAAGAGTATTTTTAACCTATTTCCCTGTCTATCGCAAATGTATTTCCTATTGAACCATCTTAGCACATTGAACACGAACATAGCTACAAATTAGATGGCATCTTTGCATGCCACCTAAAGAAAAATTATATCTATCATCTCATCAGTTAAGTTGCATAGACTATCTTGCACTTGATTGTTTCTTGTAATAAAGAAGACTAAAGGTAGTAATGCATGTCCTTTTCCTGCTGATTTGTCTACATGGTTATTATAAATAAAGTTTTCAATGAGACTTCAAATTCAGGATAACAATAGAAAAAAAAGATCATGGTGTCAAGGATTGACGATAAAAGTATTTAAGCTATCACAATTTTTTTTTATCATATATGGGCTTAGCATTCAACCTCTCATGAAATGACTGTCACTCGACAAATTAGATATTCATGACAATTGCTTTGAATTGGGTCTAAACGGGAATGCATCCTGTCACTATGGGCAGAATTTATAAAATGTAGAGATCATGTAGCGTTTATGAACTTGGTTGTAGCATATCTTTTTGTAAATGATGTTTTTTAGTTAGGATTTGCTATTGAATATCCTATGAACTGATAATAACACAGTCAAATAATCTTTATTTATATTTATATGTTTGTACAAAAGTGTTTTAATTTAAATTTGTAATATCTCTCAACATTTAAATCTTGCTTGTTACAAAACCACAACTATTTAGTCTCTTGTTGCAAGAAAACATAACTTCTGATATCAACTTCAGAAAAGCACTAGTATTTTGAGTCACTTTTTTGCCCAAAATCATAGGTTTCGGTCCTAAGCTAGGCCCATTTGTCAATCTTTGTTGGCCCATATGCACCTCTTTCTTGGCCGATATGTGGAACCAAAACTAATAGTTGTGGTTTTATGCAATAATTCACATCAACACTTGTTGTGTGAATAAATGTTGTGGTTCCTTGAAAAATAAAGGTCTAAATAGATGTGATTTTGTCACAAATTCTTATATTTGTATGCATTTACTTCAGCACTTTTTAAAAAAGTCTAATCTCATCCAAAGTGCAAGCAAATAATCTCGCACACACATGATTTAATTTCTTTTTAACAGTAAAAGGTTTGATGTCCTTTATTATGTGTGTGCCCCTTAGGCTCGGCCCAGCCCATACTCAGAAGCCCTTAAGTTGAGCCTGGCCATTGTCCAGCCCGATGTGCCAAGTAAGGCTTACGGTTGGTCATGATAAGGATTTTTGAGCTCGAAAATATGTTAGTCCGGGGTGGCTCGACTTGAATCATTATCTCGGTTTTTCACACATGAAAATAATAGATATCCCAGCTTGAACCGAACTTGGAGGCCCGGTAGCCGCAGAAACACTCATGTTTCTTAAAGATGATCGTACAAAATATTAATTAAGAGTGAAGTGCACAACCGGTCTCTAAACTTATCTGATTGTGTCACTTAGGTCCCTCTACTAAGAAAATATCGATTTGACATTCTTAAACTTGTTCTGCTGTGTCACTTAGGTCCCTCTACTTATATTGACATCTCTAAACTTGTCAGGTTGTGTCATTTATGTCCAACTAGACTCAAACCGATCCGACATGAGGAGAATTAGTATTTAAAATATACTTTTAATGTTGGTAATATATTCTCTTGGCAGGTGTAAATTACCCGATATAGTAATTGATGGTTGATTTTTAGAACCTGTGAGTTGAGCGCTTAATATGAACTTATTGCACTTTGAAAAGAAATAAAAGTAATGTTTCCCATTGCCATGTGTCTCAGATGCATGTGAAATCTAAATTGCAACTAATAAATAAAGACAAATATATGTCAAATCTAAAATATGATGCCTAATATTTACATCGCTCAAAAAGCATATGCAAAATTTTATTTGATGAAGAACATAAAAAAAATGTTAAAAATATTAAGAAAATATCAATGAAAGAACCACCTTTAATCTCTGGTACCAATACAATC
>LAPY01004112.1:33953-45056 GCA_000970635.1 Eragrostis tef
GTTGGTATATCTTCTCTTTGCATGTGTAAATTACCCGGTATAGTAATTGAGGGTTGATTTTTAGAACCTGACAAGAGTTGAGAGTTTAATATGAACTTATTGCACTTTGAAAAGAAATAAAAGTAATGTTGCCCATTGCCATGTGTCTCAGGATGCATGTGAAATCTAAATTGCAACTACTAAATAAAGACAAATATATGTCAAATCTAAAATATGATGCCTAATATTTACATCGCTCAAAAAGCATATGCAAAATTTTATTTGATGAAGAACATAAAAAAAATGTTAAAAATATTAAGAAAATATCAATGAAAGAACCACCTTTAATCTCTGGTACCAATACAATCCCATGCAACAAGCTTGTGTCATATCGGGTCGGTTTGAGGCTAGTTGGACCTAAATGACACATACGAACAAAGTTAGAGATGTCAATATAAGTAGAAGGATCTAAGTGACATAACAGAACAAGTTTAAGGAAGTCAAATCAGCATTTTCTAAATAGAGGGACCTAGTGACACAGCCAGACAAGTTTAGGAACCGGCTGTGCACTTCACTCTTAATTTACATGTACAACTTATGCACTAAGAAAAATCAAATCGGAATGTGATTAAATTGATCAAGTTTGAGTTGTTCAGGGTAGTAAATTGAGGTCAAATGAACCAAATAGATTGTTGGGGATAGAGCAAACTTATTTTTTCTTCACAATGAGAAAGGCCGCAAAAGAACAAAAAACTGGCTTACTCTACGTGGTGCAAAAGGGCAGACGTATATCTATACTCCTTATAACTCGTTAGGGCAGCTTTAACGTTGGTTTTTAGGAGGTGCTAGGAGAGAGAAAAGTACTAAGAAGGTGCAATACATTGAAGCAATGGTGCTAGCTTGGCAAAGCTAATCTCGTTGTTGAGTCACCTGACAGGGGTGAAGCTACAGCCTCTTGTTGGTGTCAGCTGACACCAACGAATTTCTGAAAATTCAGTGTAAAATGCTAATCAAACACTCTATATAATGGTGATGACACCGGTAAATATGTTGCTGACAACAGCGAGCTGTGAGGCTGGCTTCGCCCCTGTCACCTGATCTCCCCGTCAAACCACTGCAATCTCAACGCCATCCATGTCGCCTCAAGAACCACTGTGATCTCGTTGTTGAGTCACCTGATCTGATAATAAAAGGGACACTATTAACTGGTAGGGCGGGCTCAAGGACGTCATCGCGCCCAACCCCGACAACCCTCGGCCCGGCGTCATCAATCCATCACCCCGCCGGTGGCAACGTCTATGCCGGCATCCCCAATGACTACATCGGCAAGGACGTGAGGGTGAAAAACTTCCAGGGCCGTGCTGCTGGGTTACAGACAGGTTGGGCGTCACGGGCTGCAGTGGCAAGGTCGTCGGCAGTGTCCCCTGGATGACCATGTCTTGGTCTACTACAACGACCATGGCGGGCCGGGCGTCCTCGGGATGCCCTCCGAGGACTATACCTGTGTATGCTAAGGACCTCGTGGAGACGCTGAGAGCCTGCTGCCAGCGGACCGTGACCTTCCTCGCCTCGGCGACATCTACAGGCTTCAACGTCTCCTGGACATATTCGTTTTGCTGCTCCGATCTCACTATTTTCTCACAAGCTGCTGTACTCTGCAAAATTACGTACTCTGACTGAATGGGATAATTGCAACGACGCGCACAACCTGCGGACCCAGACACTGAAGCAGCAGTACGAGGTGGTGAAGGAGAGGATGTCGGCGCCAGCAGGACACCGACAGCCTTGGCTCCCAAGTCCCAACCCCGCCAACGACAACGCCACCTTCGGCCGGGACAACTCGCTGACGCGGTGGCAGAGTAAACCAGCGCGACGCCGACCTCGACCTGTTACTGGTGTACTTCTGGCAGAAGGTTTTTTTGTTAGTTGTTCTTCCCTGTGGTGATGACTAATCACAGCATAGGTACATAATCTTCATGTGCTACTATCACCAGATTATCCAGGACACCGTCCGTATGTGTCTGATTGAACGAGAAAAAAAATCATCTCTTTCAACTAAATTATTTCCGTCTTGTACGTTCCTGCTGAGAAAATAAATCAACTGAAATTTGGCCCTATGATCATGAGCTGGCCCAGTGTGTTGTCCAATGGAAAAGATAACAATGATATATGCTATTCAATCTACTAAAATTTGGTACTGCTGATATTTAGAGAGAAATCTAACTCTTGATGCTCTTCTGAGGGCCATCCCTGAGGTGTGCGAACGATGTGACCGCACAGGGCTGCCAAAAATCAAGGGGGCTTTCCGAGATGAAACTATTTCAATGGCCGCTCCGCTGCTTTGTCGCTGGTACTGCCATGGATAGAACTCATACTGCATGGAAGCTAAACGAACCCAGTGAAGAAGACACCGAACCGTTATGGGCTGGGGGCCTTTCGTTTATTTCATTTTCCTTCTGTTTTTTTCCTGGTCCATAAGACTAGACTAGACCTGTAGACGAGGTGGCCTGTTGCTGAAGCCTGCAGTTTCGTCCGCGACGTAGGGCTTGCCCTTGTCTGATCAGTTGAAGGGCAAGGCCAAAAATACAAGACCCGTAGGGCATGTATGTAGACTACTTCAATCCATTATTTTGTTTTTAAGAAAAGTTATAGTTGTCCAGATAACTTTACCACTCCTTAATTTAACTTTCCTAGGAGTAGGATGATCCAATAATAATTTGAAATTAGGAGCCATAAATTATGTTTACCACTATTTTTGTCGTGCCCTTAAAATATTAGTGGTACAAATTGATTTTTTAAGTAATTCAAAAAAGGGCCCCTCAACAAGATATGGCACCGGGCCTCTAAAATCTCAAGGATGGACTGGGTCCACCAATACTCTAGCTTTGAGCCGTTAATTTTTAGATGGAAAAGTCTACACGTACTAAACTTTCAGGAACGAAGTCCATATGAAGCCATCTCCGTGGGCCAAGAATTAGAGGATTACTCCCACCAAACCAGGGCTTACAAAACCGCAGTAAACCGGACTGGTAACTGCGAAAACCGGAAAAACCGGTCCGGTCCGGTTTACATAATATGAAATTTTTACATAATTCTCCGGTTTTTGAATTCAAAATTCAAAAAAAATTGAAAATTTTACAAATTTGAAACAAAAATATGTAAAAAAACTAGATGCAGTTTTAAGCACAATGGTGGAAGAATAACATGAAAATTAAATAGTTTGATAGGTCAAAAAAATCACTCAAATTTTGTGGGTTGAAAAAGAAGAAAAATTCAAACTAGCAACCTTCCTTGATTTTTTTGACAAACCAAACGATCGATGTATGTTTTCTGTTTCCACCATTGGGCTGGAAATTTGATCTAGTTTTTTAACATATTTTTTGTTTCAATTTGTTCAATGTTTCATATTTTTGTTTTTTTCATTTTTTCTTTTTAAATCGGTTTTCTGGAATTCTAGTCCGGTTTACCGAAATTTTCGTCCGGTTTATCGGTGAACCGGATCGGTTTACCGAAAATTTTGAGACTTTTTTGTTCAAATTTTGTTATTTGTATTTTTATACGGTTTTTCCGGTTTTCGCGGTAACCTGACATCTCGGTCCGGTCCGGTTTTTCCGGTCAAAACAAAATTGCCAACCTTGAACCAAACCCATTGGTTGTTCCCTCCAAAAAAAACCTGACTTCCCTCCTAAATTAATCTCCGCATGATCCAATCCCCAAAAGCAATTTTTTGGACTTACTGCATCTATTAGCATGAGTCAATTTGTTTATGGAGGGGAGCGCACGTCCAAAGGTATGTACCTCTCAAATTTTAGTTCGATAACTCCGATCTGTGTTTCCACTGGATTAAAGCAGTTCCTATTCTTGCTTTTGTTATCCAACCAGCGGTTGGGCGATACACGTCACCATCTTGGATAGTGAAAACTGACTTCTGATTGGCCTAACCAATCCATACCCTCATTTTGCAGCAGTAAATCAGAATTCTATGGTTCCATTGTATATCGAGAGCGCAGGGTAGTACATTGTTGTTTATCAGAATTTTGATCAAAAACTAGGTTTTGATCAAAATTTCTAAATGTTCATAGGTAATGGGATAATGATGAATGATTAGAACACATTGCGCAAGAAAGAGCATTGGACGATGAAGAATTTATCATTGAAGAAATTGAAGATAATTTAACTGATCCAGTTGTAGAGGAAAAACTACAACTTGTTGAACACATGAAAGGAATGATTTTTTGATAGTATAGTCTATAGACAATGCTTTTCTCTTCTATAAGCGATATGCTCGAATAAAAGGTTTTGCTTGTCCCAAAAACTTAAAAAAAGGTTTTGCTATTACCAAAAGAAGCTCGAGGACATGTGAGGATAAACAGACGGTGCAATATTTCACCCTGGCTTGCAGTAGACAAGGTAAGTCTTAGTCATCTTCAAAAAATGCATTCAAGCCCAATCCGTCTGCAAGAATGGACTGCCGAGCTAAATTAAATTTTTGGTCTTCATAGTCCTGAGAATAAGTACCTCTTGTCTTCACTTACACATGAACGTGAAAGGGCCTTTGCCCTGATGGCAAGGCGCCCGAGTAGCACCTCCAAGGTCCCGAGTTCGATTTTCGGTGAGAGCGAATTTCGGTCTTGGTTAAAAAAATCCACTCGTCTCTCCATATTGCTCTAAAGCATGGGTAAAAGGCCTGGCCCAGCTGTGGTTACGGTGCATGCGCCGGCCTAGCCTCACATGGGTTACGGGTCCCTATGTAAGGGCATGGAGAGGGGTTCGTGGGTTTTCTTGACCTGTGTGAGAGGTCTTCTCTTATCACAATGCCGCGGGGGCGGTCTTACCCCAGCAGGTCAAGTATTTTTTTTCACTTACACATGAACACAATCATGATTTGAGTCCAGGGAAAGCAAGGTTTCTGAGATGTCATAAGCAACTCTATTTAGTTGCAAAGAGAACACTACAGTTTAATGATAGGGCAGGAATTCGTGTGAACAAGAACTTTAATTCACTAGTTGTACAAGCTCGGGGCTATGAAAACCTTGAAAAGGAGTGCAGGAACTATTTGCAAGAGGAAAGAAGGCTGAGGCTATGAAAACCTTGAAAAGGAGTGCCGGAACTATTTGCAAGAGGAAAGAAGGCTGAGGCTTGGTGCTGGAGATGCAAATGCAAGTTACCAATATTTTCTTCGCATGCAGCCAAAGAATTCTAACTTTTTTTATGTCATGGACTTGGATAGAGAGTCTCGACTAAAAATGTTTTCTGGGCTGATGCAAGAAGTAGAGCTGCCTATGAATCTTGGTGACATTTGATACTGCATACTTGACAAATAAGTATGATATGCCCTTTGCTCCTTTTGTTGGCATAAATCATCATGGGGAATCGATTCTTCTAGGATGTGCTCTATTTCAAATGAGGAAACAAACATTTTTGAGTGGCTATTTAAATCTTGGTTGGCTTGCATGTCAAACAAGCCACCAAAGGCCATAATTACTGATCAGTGCAGGGCAATACTTGCTCCTGATGTTTTGACTAGGAAAAGTAAAATTTAATGGTGCTCGTCATAGAACAATAACTCCAACCTTTGTCAAGACAATGAAAATAAATAATTCGACAAGCATTTGACTATACTTTGCAGTTGGTCAGCTGAGGCGAGCCCAGCTTATTGCTGATTTTTTCTTTATTGGGCTACAATCACAATATCTTTAATGTTGGTGTCGTGTCCAAGACTCATTTTTTTCTTTATCTCTTGATCAGGTTGTGATACAAGAAGGCACTACATTCAGTTAATACTCGATTAAAAAAGACTTATCTGCATTGCAAAGATGTTATGTTGGCTACTGGAATGGGTCTGCAGGAGCGTTTAGAAGCGTCAGGGAAACAAGAGAAGCTGAAAAGGAAGACTACTTGAGAAATTCTGACCAAAGAAACATCCATGTCTTTTGTAATCTATAGGGGCCTAATAATTTAAGAGCGATTAGAAGTGGCTTGTCAGTAATTTACTATTTTGTGTCCCTTCATTATTACATAAGAGACATTATATGGGATAGAAAGTTTTTAAGAAATTGTGCAATAAAGGTGCATTTGTACTAAATAGTAAAGCCATATAGTACTGATCCTTTGAATAATTTTATTATTTTGCTTAAATCATATTTTTTTTGAAATACTATATGATTGCAAAGTGTTAGAGCATTCGAAATGCGGGTTTTTTTTTCTTGTTTTTTTTAGAAGTACAAAATTATCAATGCCATAGTTCCCATGAGATTTTATTGTGTTTTTAGCAACAAAAAACCTTAGCAGTTGGAATGAGCAGTGAAGAAGCCATTACGTGAAATGCTTGTGCTATATGCTATGCTTTTGCTATATATGTATATTGTGCAATTTAGATATGGAAATTGATAGTTATTATAATGTGTCATTTAACTCCATGTGTAAAATACTACTGCTCAAATTTGTATATACCATGCTGGTTAGTTCAAATTTGAGCTAACCAACGTCATAGAAAAGTATGGAGGGAGTAGAATTTTATTTATGTTGTAAAGAACATGTCAAGTGATGTTTTTTTTTCATGATCGCATTGGTACTAACGGAAGTGTTGCTCTAAGTTTCTTTCTTGCAATTTATTATATTTTGCCCTGTATACAAGAACACTCAATGGTTGTCTATTAGGCGAAGAAAGTATTGAGTTCTTTGATGTTGCATTAATGTAGACCTGTATACAAGAACACTTCATGATTCCTTTAATTTGATAAACCTATATTGCATGAGCCTCATCAGGCACGTCAGCTTGGCCGTGACCGCCTGAAAGATATAAATGTGCTTTGATGTTGCATTAATTAAAATGTAGACTCTCAATTATTTTTGGTCGTTACTGTTACCGGCAGTGAATAAGAACTATGGGCAATGTCATGTCTTTTACGTCTCAAAGTCAATTAGCGTCTTTAATTTCAAACAATGACATAATGTTATGGTACTTAAATGCAATGATGCATCAGAAGTGTGTTTTTGATGATAAGTACACGGTGCATCATATTTTTTTTATTTTATGATAAAGTCCTGCCAAGTGATGTCATTTGGGTGGACACGTGTGTGACGCACGTGCATTTTTACTAGTTGTGGATAAATATTGGTTTCAAGTCATCTGATAAAATATTTATTTTGATGTTTCGTGCTTATGTAGAGGAAAGTTACAGGAACTTAAATGAAAAGCATTCATATGGATTTTTACTAGTGCGCTTGTGGGGTAAGTTTGTTCAATATTCTGCTTGCACCCTTCGGTTGGAATGGTTGTCGTTCAGACAAGGGAGTTAGTTAAAAATAGAACTAATCTCATTGTCCTTTGTCAACATTTCACAACCGAAGGGAGTATATGAATTTATCAGTAGCGTCAACATTTCATTAGTTCATTTTTTAAAACAAAATGCTGCTCATTGGGTCACCGACCAGGTTTACAATTCAGTCTGTATTACATTGGCTTGGGAGATACGTCGCCCGGATACGCCATCAATTTCTACAACATCATCCGGATCGCAACATTCATCCTTGCTGTACTCTTCAGGTAAACAAGATCAATAATTCATAAAAATGGTCAGAAAAGATTTAAACGCTAGAACTGACATTGTTTCAGGAAGGAGCCCCCGAATATGAGGAGCCTGGTAGGAAACATTAAGGTGATTGGAACCATAGTTTGTGTCGGTGGGACGCTGGTGATCAGCTTGTACAAAGGCAAAGTGCTTCATTTATGGCCTACCAACATTATCGGGTATCACCCAAGGCAGGCAGGAGCTGCATTCGGTCACCACCACCCTAAACCCTTAACACTCCAGTCCGTTTGTAGCCTAGTAGTCGTGGTTTCGGTCCAAAAGGCCCAGAAGTGAAGTGAAGTTGTGAGAATAGTCCTACATTGGTTGTTTAGGTGGGTGAGGGTTAACATATAACCCTTGTTGGTTTCAAGCATAGCACCTCCGGGTTAACCTTTTTACACGAAGTGAGGACGAAAGTGTAAGATAGGTGCTATGTGTATGCGCGTGCTCGCCTCACGTGAGGGCTGGGCGGTAAGCGGTTTTGGACGCAGGGTGTTACATTTGGTATTCAGAGCCGACTCTCGCTGCACAGAAGATTCTTGGGTATCCAGATATCGTGTATGCGGTATGCTGCCGGGGCGTCAGCCCTTAAGGGAGGGTGACTGTAACACCTCAGTCTGTTTGTAGCCTAGTAGTTGTGGTTTCGGCCCAAAAGGCCCAAAAGTGAAGTGAAGTTGTGGGAATAGTCCCACATTAGTTGTTTAGGTGGGTGAGGGTCAACATATAACCCTTGTTGGTTCCAAGCATATATAGCACCTCCGGGTTAACCCTTTTACACGAAGCGAGGACGAAAGCGTAAGAATGGTACTATGTGTATGCGCATGCTCGCCCCACGTGAGGTTGGGCGGTAAGCGGTTTTGGACGCTCGTCGCCAGCTGCTTGAGCAGTGCAGGTATAACCAGTTGTGCTCATATACATATCCCAATGCTCTTTGGCCCAGGCAGTAATTCCGTTATATGGATCAAGAATAAGTTGCTGTTGTGAGACTTGTGAATCAAAAACCAAATGGACTCTGGTGTTAACTGCATTGATCATTCAACAATATGAAAAACTTACACAATGTTTTATTGTAACAGGCCCAAATGTTGAAAGTGTTCCCATACAAGTAACTGGTCCACCGTTGTAACATGCTTCGTAGGGAGCATTCAAATGGCCATTGTAGGGGTGGCAATGAACAGAGAAAAGGTGATCTGGCAGCTGAAATGGAACATGAGCTTGCTCACAATTGTTTACTCGGTAAATTATATAAATATATATGTTCATTTGGTATTATATTAAGTGATTATAGTTTCTTACAGAATCGTTGGTACTGCGGGCACACATTGCTCTTTCATAAGCAGGCGATACTCAACACTGTTGCAAAGCTCGTGATGATTTCATGGGTCGTCACACAACGAGGTCCCACATTAATACTTAGGACTCATAATTCAAGACCCCATCAGAAAGTAATGTATATTTCGTAAACTCCAAGAATAACAGAGTGATTGGGGTAACTAAAAAATAGACAAGAAAATGTTTTAAATATAATGCTTCGTCATTAGAGTGACTTGGGGGAACTGAATAACAAATATAGCATTTCAATATACCTTTTTCTAAATCGATAGCTTACATATATTTTTTTGCATGAATGCTTTCTTGGCATGTTAATGATTCTTGCTGGGCTTTATCTTTTCCGTTTTGGAAAGAGAAAAGAATTGGTGCCTGAGAATGAAGAAAACCTCACGGAAGAATTACAATTTCAGAGCGACAGTAGAATCAAAGAATTAGGATCTAATGTATGATTGCTTGTTTTCATGATGTAACAAATATAGTACGTTGGGCCATCAAATGCTATGCACTTGTTCAATATTCTTGAAAAGACAACGTCCTCTGTCCAAGAAAAATGGGACAATATGACATTAAATTTAACCAAGCATGATAAACTCTTCTCTAGGTCAACGATGATCAAAGAGACCATTAACCCGATATAGCTATGGATGTGCGAATCGTTTCTAATTCTGGGGTGAGTCAATTGGAACAGTTCCAACGGTCAAAAACATTAAACCTTTCGTAAGCGAATCAATGCGAAACGATTTGTAAAACTGCATTATATGCTCGTGAAACGGACATAAAGGTGTTCCACGTCGATTCACCTCCTCCCATGTTGAACCACCCCTCCAAGTTAACAACTACTACTATGCCATGACATGCCTCTTCCCAGACACGCATGCGTCTCTCCACCCAACAGAAAAGGGATGCCCGACGATTCGATTTGCTGCCATCGTTACAAGCCAGGTCAGTGTCGTCTAAGAGCCAGTGGTCATTGCTGCGCGAAAAAGGGATGATGAAGAAGATGAACAAATGGCTTTTGTAGGATCTTGGATACCGACTAGAGAAGGCAATGCATAAATTAAACTTAATTGCAAGAATAAAATGTAAATGCATAAATTAAATACAGTTGTTCAATAAGCAATATTACGAAATAGCTAAATCTATGCCAATGCTATGTAGAAGTTCGCAATTATCCAACTTGATTTTGAGCCAGTCCAATCCTTTAAACCTTTCCAAACCTCAATTCCACTAGAGTTGCAACTTTACTACTTCGGTGACAGTGAGGCATGCACATGTCTTCTCACAAGATGAACCGAGCTTCCTTCGCAATCTAAGAGGATAAATCCCGCAGGGATTTCGCCCCTCCTCGCGCAGCCGCGTCATCAAAAATTTCTGCACCATTCGATTTACATGCTTTTGGCCGTCGTGATCCTTGACTGATTCATTAGTTTCTTTGGTCGTAAATTCAACTTGCCATGTTACTTTGAGTTGGACTTTTCCATCCCCTGTCAGGTTCACCACATTTCTCTCCATGCAATGAAGTGTGCTTGCCAATTAAGTCGTTCTTGTATGACTTTGTTTCCCATTTGATTGACAATGAACTTGAGCGAGCAGAATTGTTGCTTTTGTCAACAGATTGCCGTTGTTTGTTGAACTTGTCCGAGCAGACATGTTCAATGTGATTGACTTCTCTGCATGTGTTGTTCTATAAATTGACCACCTTCCCTGCCCAAGCCTCCTCATCCCTCGCATTCCCCTCTTTGCTTTTGGAAGGTCTGGTTCTGCACCGTGCGTGCTTGCTTTTTCTTTGGGCACAGCTTCTGCTTGTGGTGTGGCGACACGGCGCACTGGCCGGCGAGCTGCGCGGTGGCTGCGGGGTGGGTGCGTAATGCAGACGCGGCGGCCCTGACTGCGGTGCCGGTGCCGCATTGAGGATGCCAGCGGCTGGGAGACCATCCGGGCATGCGTTCAGTGGAAATTAATCATCATGCATGCGTCTTGTGAAAATATTCACACGGAATGTGTTGCTCAACATATCGTTTAGTCATAAAGTTTGTTAGGTTTATGACATTTTTAAGAAAATAGGATGTTTTATGACAAAAACCAAGATTTTTCATTAAAATTGGCCACAAAATTGTCATAAATCAACACTCCATTATATTATGACAAACATAAATGTCATAATTGGC
Source organism: Eragrostis tef (assembly GCA_000970635.1). NCBI lineage: Eukaryota > Viridiplantae > Streptophyta > Magnoliopsida > Poales > Poaceae > Eragrostis > Eragrostis tef. The sequence goes on from LAPY01004112.1 coordinate 45,007, forward strand.
AAAAAATAAATGTCACAACAGTTATGACAAGCATGAATTGTCATCTAAAA
>LAPY01004113.1:26515-38320 GCA_000970635.1 Eragrostis tef
AGGACTACAGTGCCATCACAAGACTGTTATGGGAGCAGCTTGGCTAAGTAATTAGGTGTTCTTCCAGTGCTGTGCGAGCCAGTGGTGGAGCGGGGAATGGGAGTCAAGAGGACTGTCCTGGGATCTGAACGGCTCAAGAGGGGGCTTCTGGGGTGATGAGCTGCTAGTTTGAGGGCTATCACTTATGGACGGGGATGAAATCACGACTTGTGGGTAAAGTGGCGCGACCTCTGCAGAGAAGTAAAACTGTCATGACAGCCGTGCTCACGGTCAAGAGCGGCCTGGAACCCTCTCATGATTAGATGGATGTTTGGAAAGGATGGAGATGTTTTGATCGATCGGATGGCTATGGATGGTTATGATGGCTTTCGATGGTTGGTTCAGTTTGGGCGGTTAGTCTTGGAACCTATGGGTTGGGTGGTTCAGCTTCACACTTAGTTAATGAATACATAGGTTGCATTTTAAAGCTTGCAAAGTAAAACTTGCTTTCCGCAACAAACCCTATAGCCTTCCTTGTCTTGCCCTCATGTCATTCTTTCCACACTTGCTGAGTACTCTATGTACTCACGGCTATCCCCTCCCCTACATTGTTCAGCCACAGGAAAAGCAAGGAGGAACCATGAAGATGATGGAGTGGAGTCCTAGGCCTGCGAGTCTTCCGGTTGACTTCCTGTGGAGTTGAAGGGCACCGACGCTTAGATTTATTCTGCTGCAATGTAATTTTCTTTTAGACCTACGGGTCATTCATGTAATATATTGTCGATTTAATAAAGATATTGTTCTTTTATCACATATATTGTCCTGTGTGCGTGAAAACTTGATCCTGGGCGCGCATACAGATGAATTCGGTTTCGGTCGTTGGAACCGGGTGTGACATCTTACGACAGCTTATTTTCATAGCTCTGATTAGTCAATTTCCTTAGGTTTTACGAAATTCATTAGAAAAATGTTAGCATGACCAAAATGTCTTTAGCTTTAGATCATTGACTATCCGTGCCCTTAAAAGATCGCGTTTCTGGCATGCATTCCCTCCTGGCCATCCTTCTCAAGCTGGAAATCATATTGCCTACGTGGCTGTGATTTAAATCCATGAAAAAGCCTGAGCCAGAAGCCATACATGCACACCGCTGGCCAACCCGATTAATTATCGATCCAATCACTGTCTCTCCGTTCAACAACTTGAATTATTTCTAGAATTCTCCAAACAGACAAGAATCTTGTGTCTTACGTGGACACCGGTGAGTTGGTACGTAGCATCCCTAAACAAGGTAGTTCTGAGGTTAGATCATCGCCAGAAACCAATCATTTTATGGTTTGGGCGATTTGGTTGACAAAAAATACATGGCATCTGAGGATTCCCCAATAACCTATATATCATCTCGATGATTAGGCAGATTTGGCTCATTTTATTACTGTAGAAGATTCTTTATTTTTCCTAAAAACATATTGTGAATTTACATGCATGCCGTATATAATTGACCACGAATGCAGGACTCTCTTGGGTGAAAGTTTCTCAAAATTAACAACCCTGCCCGTGTCACAGTGAGAAGAACAACCTCTTTTTTGGGGCCTGACGATGATCATTACTAGTTTCCCAAATCCCACTTTATTGAGCACCACGCGCACTAGTTAATGTTTTTTTAATGTGTGTTGAATGACCAAAAGCAGCAGAACATCAGGACCAAAACTTTGAATGGTCCAGGTACAAACCTAGTTTGAAATAAAGATCTGATTCTACTCGCTGATTATATCCTATTCTGGTGAGCAAATCTTATATCTCTTGTACACGCGATTGATTACAGCAGGGCTTACAGTAGCAGAATTTCAGTGCATTATGTCTTCAATAGTGTAAGCTAACAATGGTGATATAGTTAGATCTAATGTCTTTTTTGTTAACATTGACAGTGTAATTCCGTGCATGGTGTTGATTGGAGCCAAACCAACATTGCTTATTCAATGTTGAGCTATGATTCATTGTCTGGATATTCAATATATGTTGCTACATACTACCTCCGGTCCGTAAATATAGGGTTTCCTAAAAATAGTTTGGGAGTCAAAAGCATGATATCCCTCATTTTTACCTAATTCATCCCTCCACCAACCCAAAGTTTGTCCTATCCTAAAAACGTCCTACATCTGGGGACACATTCGAACCTTTGACGCCTTATAAAAAGGGAAATGGGGAGTACAGTGAAGCATGGATGTTGGGCATTGCTGGAAGGTGTGTACAATGTTTCAGTGACTTGGGGCTAGTTACTAAGAATTAATTGGATTTGAATTTTGTGCCAATTTCCAGCATACAGAACCCTACAAGTTGTCAAAAAATATGCCCTACCCTCATGGTTCTCAATAGCTTTTTCTGTAGCTCTAATTTGTCAAGTTAGTCAGGTTTATGATATTCATATATAAGAAAAATTATCATGATCAAAATTTAGTTAGATTATTCATATCATTTTAAGACCGAGCATCTCACATGATCCTTGGCAAGAAAAACCTGTTATAAAAATAAGACAACACTCCGTCCATTCGAAATTACATGCAATTTAAGCTCTGATCAAAGTCATACATTTTTATCTTTGACTGTCAATTTCTGAAAATTCATATGGATAGTTTAACATAATGTTTCTATTTGTTATGAAAAATACTTCACAGTATATACATGTTAAATTAGCATCGGTGGTAGAAATGTTTGACATTGCTTAATGTGGGATGGTATCAAGTACTAAAATAGTTCTATATATATTGAGTCTTTTTATGTTTTTATAATTGTGAGTGGTTGGTTTAATTAAGCGTCAAGATCAGACCAAAATGAGGAATATATATGATGATTAACTCGTTATCTACCTTTAGTAACTATTATTTCAGCTGTGAAGACATGTACATGAAGGATTACAGTATCATATGATTTCTTCATTAAGTATATAAACGTAGATACAAGATTTCTTGTTTGATACGGAACGTTAGGTTATTGTGTTAGGTTATTGTCCCCAGCACATGAACTTGATGTAGTCCGATTTAAATTCAACATCGATTGGAATCTTTTGCATTCAGTTTTATTATACTAGGGAAACGCCTTTTTCCACTAGCTGCAGCTTGCAAACAAGTTGCAAGACCGAACCACCAATAATAAAGACAATATGTAGGGAAGCATGGAGGGTGTGTGTGCAATAATTCAGTGACAGTTGGGCCTACCATGCATTTGATGATTAAGATTACACTACTGGTCCATAATAGTTGGTCTACTAGGTGAATATTTCCTTCAAAATAACTACTAGAAATATATGAACTAGAGGCCCCTAAGTTATTAAGATATAATAGAGTGGCGATTTGTGAGATGTTCTGACATGTCCGACCATGTTTGTCACATGTAAGAGGATTTCACAGGCTTGACTGCCCTTCTCCTGAGTAGTTAGTGTTGTGTTGGTCAGTTATGTTGGCTTTCACAGGCGCGAATGTAATCTAGTTTTTTTTTCACTTTAGAGGTGTGTGGTGTGTTCTCCTGCGTTTTTCGAGAAAAAGAAAACATGTAAGAGGATTTATTTTAGATGTGCATACTTTCCAGGTGAAATTAATCAATCGTTCAATTTTTCCTCTAACTGATTTGCATTGCTTGTGCACCAAATGCTGAACGTGTGTGCAGGTAGGGGAAGTTTCTACCAGAACAGATCGGGCTGTTGTGTATCATTGATAAGAACAGGGTGGCTATGCAGAGCACTGATTCGATCCGTGACTAGTTAAATAAAAACAGCAACGAAAACAAGGTCATATAGCCAAAGTTTTGGGAGGAATAGTTAGGATTCACTGTTCTCCGTGCCAATGCACTTCGTTGTTCTGTAAGCAGGGGTGATCTACCGAGACTTCAGATCTTGTACAGAGTACCATGTTCTCTTCCCAATTGCAGACCTAGTAACAATTTGATGACGTCACGCACATATGTTTAGGTGTCAATATAGAGAAACAAAACATATTTGGAACAGATAACGATTATTTATGCGCCCATTGGTCATTCCAGAGATATATCTCCGTGCTAGTTGCAGGTGCTCCACGCAACCTCACATGACACATATGGTTTGTGCCTGCTCCTGACAAGGTGCGGCGCTATCTTGCAGTGTCTTTTTGTGCACATGCAACAAGATATCTGATGGTAATGTGGTTGCACAACGTAACATGCAGGGATGGGTGAAGCCTAACATGCATGCAGTCTGGACGATATCTATATAATCCTATGCGCTAGCTTATTTGGACCACAGAGAAAGATTGCAACATGAATAAGGCTCAGGAACACAAATTAAAGCACAGCTGAAGTGGCATCGTATCAGGCTGTTATGAAGTCAAAGTATAGAGTTAGTGGAGATAAAATAAAAAAGTATAGAGTAAGTCTAAAAATCTGCACTATTAGTCTGGTACGAATAAGATTGTCCTTAGCAACCAGCCTACCTTGTCAACGTTTTCTTCTGCGAAATCTATGTGAATTACAAGATTGAGTATGTGAATCCAAACAGAAGTGACTGAACAAAACCGATGGAAATATCAAGGGAAATACACTAAACCGAACTTGCTTGACGGGAGTGCTCAACATTTGTTAATGGACAATTCAAGTCAAAAGGAGGCCCCGATAATGGTGGAAGAAAGTGATTAGTTGCACACAGTGGCGGACCCAGGATTTTACCGAAGGGTATGCCGCGACAAAATTTTCATATACAATTCGGTAAATAATTTAAATTTATCGAGAAATTCAGTAAACAAGCAGTGTAGACAAGGTTCTAAATAGCTAGCTATAGCCGGCTATAGCTGTTTGAGAAGGATTCAATATTTGCTTCTCTCTACAATTTAGCAGCCAACCGCTAAATGTTATAGCCCGCTATTTAAAATTATGAGTGTAGGCAATTAATTCCGAAATGAAATTAATCACAATGGACAGTTCAGAGGGAACAATCCATTCGGAAACAAAAATTAACCACAATGGATAGATCGGAGAAGATTTGACATGTTTCAGTCATTGCCGAGCGAACTCAGCGACGTACAATTTGATTTCAGTCTTAGTCTAATCCTCACAGATGTTGTCTCCAACCCAAGCAAAAAATACGAGTAGCAAGCAACGATCAATTGGTAGAATTCATATATAGTATGTCAAAAAAAATTGCCAATGGGTTGGGTCAATTAGAAAAAAAAATAGCACATGAATCCAACAATCAAGTGCGAGAGTAGTTGGAAAATGGAATGAATCAACAATCAACCCAAATATTATTACTACATACTTGCTTAGTGGCCTTCTGTGATTAGTGATTGCTAATGAAAAACTGCATAGTTTGAAAGGATAGAAGGCCTGACCGTCCTGATTTCATTAGTGATTATGCTACTGAAAATTGGGATATTGATTACTGATCGACATACAAGTATCAAAGCAGTACTGGATCGAAGGCTTGACCTGCCTATTGTCTGCATACTATGATGCGTCTTGCCAAACTCGCTTGCACCTTGAATCCGCGGTCGAGGCATCGAGCACGACGAGCAGCAGTAGCGCCTGCTGAATGCGGAAGTTGTTGCGGTCGCGAGTAGCCTCGTCAATCTGATTAGTTGCGAGCCACAGAAAGGCGGCAGCAGGACGTCCTCCGAGCGACGAGGGCCTCAACGATCAGTTTGGTAACAAAATTAACTAATGAGCTAAGCCTATCTTAGTATATGCCATGGCATACACAGGGCCCTGTGGGTCCGCCCCTGGTTGCACATGTCGATCTGATGAAATGGTATGTGTGTCACTGCCATCCTAAGATTGCATCATCAAAGGAAATTCATAGTATGAATGATACATACGATTTTATAGCCGTATTGTGTTGTACATTGTTATGTAGCAGTGCCTCATGAAAGAAAAGTTCAATTAGATACAAGGCAGAGTGAGATTTCGTAGTACAGTACTGTTATCCAAATCAGCTCCATGCAGGCACCAGCTGAGATAAACATTGGGTTAAAAACAACTGCATCAAATGTCGACGGCATCGGAATCTCGGCCCACGTGATGCGAATCAGAGGCGGCTGCTGACTCGGCCAGGCTCCACTGAACCCCACGCAAGCATCGATCCATATCTATCTCTTTCCTACTGGTTGGAGTCCACGTCGGATGGATGCTTACGTGGCTGTACGTGCAGCTCCGTCCACGCTAAGCTCAATCGCGGATATATAGGAAGTTGACGTCTATAGGAAACAAGTTAACGCAAGCACATTCGACAAAGTTAGGCGTGTCCTTCTCAACTTCTGCTAAACTTCTCCTGACCAGATCTTGCACCTAGTATCAAGTTACTCTCTATATTATTCTTGATGAATTTTGCAGCTTACTCAACTCACCTTACCAGTTACAATCCTTTTTCCCAATGGACAGAGTAGCCAAGTCTGAAACAAAGGTGTCTTCCGAGTTCATTTTCGAGTAATGACTAATGACTTCCATAGTTCCATGGATATGCAGCGGCGGAGCGCCCCCCGTACGCAAGCTTTGTATTTGATGGCCATTAAAATGAATTAGCACTAGCGGCCAGCCCAGAACGAAGGAATAAGTGCTCAGTTCACAAACGTCTGCTCGTTTCCGACCTGATCTGTGCTAGCTTTGCTGTGGTTTCAATCTTTCTTCCCACCTCATTTCCATAACGATGTAAAGGCCTTATGGTCACAGCTATAGAAGTGCATCAACCAGCACTGCAGCAGGTCATTTTCTCTACGCTTCTCTATTGTTCTCAGCGTTCATGGTGCTAGATGCAGGACTTCAGCGAATTTAGTTTTGTTAACTTTGAAAGGCTTTGCTATCTGTCCCCTCCTTAATTTGGTGCCTGGCTCCGCCACTGCTGATATGGTTGAGTTTCAGGGGTCAGTACCGAGTTGCATGCGTTTCAGATTGAAGTACCCGTTCTGACTTCCCGTTTGAACGGCACACATATTAGCATAACGACTACACTTCTAGTGCTATCGTGCTCCAAATGCCGGTAGTGCATGAAAAATTGCAACAAAAATATGAATAAGTAGTGCATGTCATGATCTGTTATATTCCAAAATTTGAGATGCAACGGATATATGTCTAAGAAGAAACAAAACAGGCTGATCATTTTTTTGTTTCTCTTTGCTCGAGTGTCTGTTGCAATGAAAACTCCGTGAAGCTGTGTTTGCTCTCAGAATCTTTGAAGAAGGAACTTGCTCAAAAGTGAAGCAGCGTTAGCACAGCTGCACAGCTAGAATCCAACTCAGGTGCTTGGGAAACACCTGTTTTGTACTTGTTGCTCACGCTGAAAACGGAGCGGATCAACCCTTTTCGGGCCCCGCCGAACCATTTGCGGGAAGAGTCAAGTCAGGGTCGACCCGCCCCTTTGTTTTGCTGTGCTCGTCTTATCCGCGGGTCCCCTCTACACAACCAGCAAACCTTTCTCTGTTCTATGGTCTGCTGTTCGCTCGACTGCTCGGTTCTGCTGCCTAATCGAGCAACTCGACTGCCTATAATTTAACGACTTTTGACAACAAAAGGTCTCTATAATTAAGGAGGTAAAAACATAAGATACACTATAAAGGCTTAACCAAAATGATCTACGTAGAACAATTTCAGTACTAGCATACTTTGCTAGGCATGTCAAAATATTCTGGACAGTAAAGCTAAACACAACAAACGTTCTGATGCATTGCTCAGATATCCGTATCAAGGAAACTTCAGCTAGATGGAAATATTATAGGCACCACACCCAACACACCACACCCAACAAGCAAGATAGCAGTACAAAAACAGATGGAATAATTTCAGTACAAGCTGGGCTTTATCGAAGTCAGACTCGATATAAATCTCAGCATCAAAATTGATTTCGGTGCCTGCAGACAATTGAACGCCTTAAAAAGGACAATCTTGACTGATCGTACATGTTCAAAGGGAAACAAAAATTAACACCATATCAGAACAACTAAACACAAGGAGCACACTCGATTTTGTCTTGGAAGCTCAAGTGAACCGCCATCAACTGTTCCAACCAATCCATCAGTTCTTCAGAGCCTGCAAGTACATGACAAGTATGTTAATAGAGCACACAATTCATTTCAGTATAGTACTAGCAGAATATAACCGGTTAAAGCTTTATTTTTTCTGTGAGAGGTTAAAGCTTTAACAAGACACTAAAAAGCTAGTACCTGTTATCATCACAGATAACCACATCATGGATTGATGCCATGCTAAATTCAGAACCTTCTGCTCTGTACCAATCCTGCAGGCATATAAGCGCTTCCTCTGTCTCAGGGGCTAGTCTACTACGAAAAGAAGAGATGATTCTTCCTCCCGTACTAAATGCTGACTCAGCTGCTACAGAACAATCTTGAATAGCAAGCACATCCTTGGCTATACGAGCAACAATCGAGTACTTAGAGCTATTACCCATCCACCACTTTAACACATCGAATTCACAGGACCTTGGAATTGGGTTCTCGCTCAGATATGCATCGAGCTCTGTCGAAACTTGAGACTGGAGATCACTGTTGAATTGCTGATCCCAAGCAGCCCAAGGGTCATCCATTGCTGCTACCACCTCGAGATTAACTCCATCTTGTTGAGCAGACCCAGAACTTTCATCTTCAACCTGAGAAGAGTATGCTGAAAATAGTTCTTGAAATAACTCTTCCACTCTAGCAAGTCTCCTTTGAGCTTTCCTCGGAAAGGACTCATCAAAGAGGAATGCAATGAACTTAAGCTTGTATCGCGGGTCCAGAATCACCGGAATACATAGTGTTATATATGACTTGTTCCAATATTTATTGAATTTTTTCTTCATTGCTTTTAGCACCTTCTCAATTTCAGGAAAAACTTCTAAGTTCTATGACTCAAAAACAAGCTTGATCTTCTACAACACATGGAAATAGAGGTTGGATGTGGGGTACTGTGAGGCAGAAATTACATTAGTTGCATCATTGATTGCCTCCAAAAATTTACAGAGTAGTGCAGCCCTGTCCCATTCCTCTTTAGATGGTCCATACTTGTAATTTGGATCTTGCTCCACCAATGATTCGACGGGTGGGCACATCAAGGCCAGGCCGTTTCTTGCTTGCAAGACCTTCTTGTGCAATAATCTCCTTGAACTTTTGCTTTCAAGACTGCGATGACCGAATGTACTAAATGCTTTCACGGATGTTCACAACAATTGGTTCAACAAGCTTGAGCCCATCTTTGACTATCAGATAAAGACATGTGCTGCACAACGGTGGTGAAGCAACTTTCCATTAGCAGGTAGAACCCTCTTGACCACAAGATTTTGCTGCAACATGCCAACCATTGTATCATTGGCTGAAGCATTATCCAGTGTGATCCCACAGATCTTCTCTTCAATGCCCCAATCTTGAATGCAGTGGAGAATATTACCGAATAGCTGTGCCCCGGGATGTGGTGTCTCCACATCTGTGAATCTGATAATTCTTTTTTGCAGCTTCCAATCCATGTCGATGAAATGACAAGTCACACAAATATAGCCTAAAGTGTGCTTTCTTGTCCACATGTCATCTGTCAATGAAAACCTACAATTCAAGCTCTGTAAGTACCTCTTGAGGCCCAATTTCTTGTGCTTAAAGTCTCTCATGCATCTATTCCGAGATGTTACCTGACAACCCACATTGAACATTGGGTTCAGAGTTTCAATAAAGCTCCGAACTCCATCATATTCAGCAATGGAAAACGGAAACTCATGCAAGGAGATCATTCTCAAGAACGCATGTCGAGATGCATTGGGATCATAGCTCCAATTCTTCAGACGAGCACCACCAAGAGACCGTAGAGTGGAACTCAGATCTTGCACGATTCGGAGAGCCCGACTGCGTTTTTTGATTCTTTTTAAATAGTTGAGCATAGCACTTGTTCCTGCACCTCGCTTCGCCCCAATAAGCTCATCACAATGCTTGCATCTCCCTTTCATGAACCACCATAGGAACAAATTCCTTCCAACATTGAGACCTGAACATTTTCGTCGCATTTGCAACTTCCTCTGGATCCAATGGATCATCAATGTCAATAGTTTCACGATTGTTATCGCTATCTTCTACATACATCTCCTCATCTTCAATTAACCTGTAATCGAGTAATGAAAAGCATCAGTTTTAATGGCACAATAGTCAGCCATGGTGGTAGTACTTCTACTGCAACAATACTAGGAGCGACTGCTCTGAAAATATTCTCTTACTAGTGACACGAAATTAAGCACACATCAATTTGCTAGTGGGGAGAAGGATAGGGTAGAGGGTGTGTTGGGGATCACACCGAAGCCACTACCTGACCCACACGAAGACTGACCTTTATCAGCGAAGGAGAAGCGGAGAAAGGCCCACGCAAAGATCATCTACCTGCTGCAAAGAAAGAACGGAAGTACAAATAAACACAGATTAGCGTCCAGCTCAACTCAACCCGACTGAGAGTCGTGTTGAGATGGCCAATGGCATTCATGTAAATATGACCTTCCTTCTCCTTATAAATATGGAGGGGAATGGACATGTACGATGATCTGTTTTTCGGGCCACGAGCCAAAGTAACAAGCATTCGAACCGCACTCAACTCTCTCTAAACACTTGACCCCTTCGCCCGGCACTGCGGCCAAAGGAGGGCTTTGCGCACTAAGGATTGCAAGGAACCTAACTGAGAACACCTTCGACCGGAGCCTCCGAGCCAAGAAGAGGGCATCACCGCCTCCTTCGACTTGCGACCCCGAGCATCAGGGAGGGCTTCACCAAGCTGAACCGGAGGTCGCGACTACCTTCGACAACCAAGAACGAGCTAAGCATCATCAACAACACATTGGAGGGCTTCGACACGTCGTACTTCGATGTCACAACCCAAAATTTCAAATTTTGGAATGTGACTCAAATTTAACTAAATTTTAAAAATTTTTGAACAGTTAAAATTTTCCTAGATTTATTTAGGGTTTTGATATTTTATTTAGCAACAGAGCTATTTTCTAATCAAAATTAATTAATATAGGTAATGAAATATTTGTTTGATGCATTCATGCTGGAGTAGTTTGCATTAGGGATTTTATTGTGTGAAAAAAAATTATTTAAAATTCGATTAGAAATCAGTTTGCTTTAATATAGAAAGTAAAAAAGGAAATAGAAATAGAAAAGAGAAAACGAAATCCGCATCTAGGCTCTGGGCCGAATCTCTGTTGGCCCGGTTTCCTTTTTTTTCTTTTCTTTTCTTTCTCCTCTCCTCTCCTCTTGGGCCGGCCGATCTCTTTCCCGCACAGATCCAGCCCATGACGGCCCATCCCACGGTTCAGCCTGGCCCGCCAGCCATCATCGTCCTCCTCGCGTCNNCCGCCGCCGTCCGCGAGTCGCCGCCCCTTCACGACGTCGTCTTGGCTACTATAAAATGGCACCGCCCTTCTCTCCTTCCCCCATTCCGCCATTTTCCTTGACGCCAAACCCTAGTCGCCATTGCCGCCGCCGCGAGTTTGAATCAACGCCTGAGGACGTTTCCCCGGACGACTCCACTGCCTCGACGACCTTCCCCGTGCCGCGCCGCCTCTCATCCGCCCGATTCCATCGAGGTCTGGTGCCCCGAAGCACTTTGCCGACGTCGCCGGATCACGTCGCTGCCCCTCTCCGTCAAACACCGTCGCCCAGACTTCCCCGCGCCCACGCGACCGTCGAGGTGGGTTCCAAGCCGTTGTCCCGTGCCTTCCAGACCTCCGCGCCGAGGTTTCGCCCACTGCAGCGCCGTCCCGACCACGCTCAGGCGATGCGCCACCGCGCCCCGTCGTCCCCGGCGATCCCGGTCCACCATGGACCCGTGGACCGAGGCCTCGGGCCGTT
>LAPY01004114.1:27825-46120 GCA_000970635.1 Eragrostis tef
AGAGGGGAGTAGAAGAAATCTGGGACAAGCAGCAGGAGAGGGATGGGAAGAACTGTCTCCATGTTCTCTCAGATGTTAGGCTGAATTCAAACAGAGACAGTGTGCAGTGGTTGCTTGAAAAACAGAGAACCTTTATAACAAGATCCATGTATAGGATGCTAGCTTTTAGAGGAATAACAATCAAGATCATGCAAAAACTATGGAAAGGCCGAATGCCTCTGGAGTTGAAGATTTTCTTATGGCTGACAGGGCAAGACAGACTTCAAATAAGGGTTCAAACAGTTCAATTAAAGAAAAGAAACTGGAAAGGTGAGAAAAACTGTTCTTTTTAGAGAACCAAAAACTGCAGATCACATTATATTTCAATTGTTTGACTCGAGGTCGTAAGGTGGTGCAATGCAGAGATCCTCCTAGATGTTGGAAGTGCAGGGGCAGCGGCCACATTTCTTCCCAATGCACAAGCAACGCCCCCTCTCAAAGACTATGCTCTCTTAAGGCTGCTGATTCACATGAAGAAAGAAGGCCAAGAACCTATGATACTCTCCATCGAACATCTCACTGGATTGACGACAAAGAAAAGAGCTTATCCCATGATCCAAAGTGAGTCTACGGTAGTGGTTGGTACAGAGGAGAACCTTCTCACAGAAGGCAGCTCAAAGATAGAAGTGGTTCACCCCCAATTTGGAATTTCAATGAGCCAAGAGGAGAAAGGAGAGCTCGGCATCTGCAATGGAGGTGCAAGACCATTAGTGCCACCAATGGATGCCACCGTGAATAGACCATGCAAGTGCCTTGTTCACCCGCCACTGGGATTCATGCTGGATTGGAGCAATACCAGCATCTCACTATTGAAGGGACAGGTTCCAAATCATATGCGATACTCGTATTTCCTCGAGAACAGTCCCCTACCACTCAGCAGTTAGAAGCATGGTTGGGGTCACTAGCTAGAGCAAGGATGACAACACAACCTCTTTCAGACGATATCACAATCGGTTCCTCGGTTGATCATTCACCAAAGATCACCCATCCAAGACCTAAGTTGATGAGCCGGGAGACAGCACATGTGCCAGAAGAAATGATTCATGCAGTTGCATCGGCGCTTCAGAAGCATCCCCCAACAACTCATGCAGAAGTGGAAACCGACAAAAATTCCACCAACCTGCTCAAGCAATTTGAGGAAGTTGTCACAAAATAATTGGAACCTTGTATGCTTCAGATACCTGCCACCAACTCAATTGCTAAAGAAGAACTAAAGAAAGAGCAAAGATGTTGTCAAGGTGGCTCATAGGATTTTGGCAAAGAAATGGGGTTCGATGAGGAATAAAGAGACTCTGAAGGTACTTGCACTGATTCAATACCTTGACACCTGTAGGAAGCCCTTGCCTCTAATCAAGAAATTAACTAAAGTCTCAAAGAGGAAAGAAAAAACACAGAAGGAATCTGTCACCTAGTGCCTCAGTCACGATCAAGAAGAGGAAAATGAGCAACAAAGTGTAATTTCTCCAGCAACGCTCCAGCCTCCATTTCAAGAAAAAAAAAAAGGAAGCCAACAGCAAGCGCAAGTGCAAGAAAGCTACAGTGGGTGGCTGCCAAGTCATCCAGTTATCCTCGTGAAGAAATTGAGCTGCTACGTTTTCAGGAAACCATGCTAACAGTGGTTTTTTCTTCAGTCAACAGAATTAAACACAAAGAACATTCAGATTACAGTTTGGCCTCCCTAGTCATCGAAACCAGTCTCGAACATTTTCAGTTCTGGAGCATATCTGAGTCGCTTATTGAGGGAGTCTAGTTAATATTGCTTCCTGGTTTGGTAGCTTACTGCTGCTGTGCGCTGCTACTCTAGTTAATCTTCCTTTCTTTTTCCTATTGGTCGGACAGCTGCTGCGCTGTTTCTTTAAAAAATGTAATACTAGGATGTAACTCTCTTTCCTACCTTAATGAATGGCAGTGCTCCTGCCTTTTTTCAAAAAAAAAAAAAAGTGAAGGCATAGCCCAAGAGGCACCCAGGGCGAGAAGAAGACCACAAGCTGAAGAGAATTTCATGTAGTCGTCTCTTTTGTTTACCTAGCGACTCTGGCTCTATGTAATAACTAGCTTAGCTCTTCACTTGTAAAGCTGCCACCTCCAGCAGTGGCAATCGTTGTACCGAACAAATCACTTTCAATACGAGAGGAGCAGAAATGATGGAAAGAAATTCAAACTGGCAGTCATTACAGACAGACGACTTTTAACATCAACATACGAAAAAACAGTCTCTCTAATTCATTAGTTCATATACAAAACAAAATAAGTCCAATCTCGTCATGAATTACATCACGACCAATAGTGCATCTCGTCAATATTTCACGGAAAAATCGGTTCACCAATCCATCAGTTTATGCGACAACAGACGTTGCTTCAAGATCTAGGGAGCAAGCTGCTACCAGTACAGATCTGGGAAGAGGGGTTACCGCTGACCTTGAGCGGGCGACATTGAAGGCGTCTCGGCGACCCGGTGACGGCTTCCGACGGCGGGGTTGTGCACAGAGGACGGCAGCAATCAGGACAGAATCGAACTTCTGCGCGGTCGGAGGCTCCTCTGTGTTGGACGGAGGAAGGCTGGTTTGCTGTGTCCTAGATGCAGCCAGAGCCTGGTGAGGGGAACCGGAAGGCGTAGAGGTCTTCGGATGGGGGCCACAGGGGTGACCAAATGAGAGGTGGGGCGTCGTTCCCATTTTTTTTTCTTTTTTTAATTAAAAGTAGTTCATTGAATCAAGACCTTTTTTTTAGGTAAATTCTTCTTCACGTGCGTTATAGCACGGTCCTTTTTTATATATACAGAGATGGGATGAAAGTGATCCCGTCGATATGTTTGTAGTGTCTGTTGCACGGTGATTTGAAGCCACACCCACACGTGAGGTGATACAAAATGTTGTAATAGTTTTTTAGCCAAAAAAAGGACAACTATCAACATTTTTTATTTCGTTGCACAAAATAAGTTAGAAGTCAAATTTTTGCATATATATGCATTGCGACATTATGTGTTTATTTGTTTTATGAAATATTTTTTATTGTTCGCGTAGTTTGCTTTGAAAAGTAATTATTTTCCTTGTCTAAAAGATATACAAACTATCAAATATAGGGGGAATGTGGCAATGCATCTATGAGCAAACGTTGGGTGGTAATGTATTTTGCATTAAAATTAAAAAGTTGATAGTTCATATTTTTAACATTACAATGTTCAACTAACAAATGTCACAATCCTCGGGGTCATACGTGTAAAATCAACTATTGCAGTGTTTTGTGTCAAAACCAATATTAAGCAGCGTACATAGCAAAAATTTCCTAATCTAATACGAGGGACTTTTTTGCGACTCCTTGTATGAAGTTCTATGAATAACAAGTTATAGATCAATCCACAACGTCCTAGGGTCTGGCCTCAAATAACATATTTTTTCTTTTATTCTTTAATGTTTTCATCACAATACTTAGTTTACAATTGTAACATAATTTTTTCTTTCTGTGTAGATTCAATAATTCTAAAATATATGTATCAAAATTTTCTTAAAACAAGTTTCGACATTTCAAAAGACTGTTTTTCTCAAAAAATTATTAACCAGCACATATAAATTTTATACGGCCCGATACCGCAGTCCAATTAGCATCTTGTTTGGCAGCCCAACTAAATCCGAACAACCAAGCCCAATAAGGTAGCCCTAATACACCTCGTCCCCTACACCGGGGCCCACGGCGCAAGGCACTCACGCCGCCGAAGCCTACGACGTATCGGCTGATTCGGCTCTCACTCCTCACCTTCGCCGCCGCCGGCATCCCGCGCCGGCTTTGAACCGCGGTCTGCTTCCCGGAGCTCGTGCTGCTTCCTGTAGGATCAGGCAGAGGTACTGACTGCTGAACTTAGCCGCGATTAAGGACTTTGTTTAGATGCGATTGCGGCTTTGTTTAGGTGCGATTTTAGGTTTCTGAATCTACCGGGGTCTAGATGAATAGATGAAGTTAGGAGGAAATTCAAAGGAATGCATGTTGCGTAGTTTTCTCGCTAAGGTATCTACTGAGTACAGACTCAAATGTTTACATTTTTCTGAAGTATGTATTTATATATACTCGCTGTATCCTTGTTTTGCTATATCAATTGTTTCTTGTGAACGTTGCATCTGTAAAACAGGGGGTGCAAAGATGTGTTATGGTCTTGCCACGTTTTTACTGTATGAACTACAAAAGCCACATGTCATCACTTAGTGACACTACATGCGTCTGTGTGTAACATAGATATAATGTACTGCCTTTTCTTTTATTTTTTCCTATCAGATTTGTTACGAACCCTCTGGCACATCATGATGCCCCTTCGGATTCGGATGCTTTGGACTAAAGGGCGCATTTCTCGGGTATGAATCTTAAAATTTTGGTGAGGAAAAGTGCTTTATGATTTGCTTTATGCTGTCGATGCAATCTTTGTCTTCGTTTCCTGAAGAATATATATGTATATAATTTGTGAACGGAGAAAACACATTCTAACACCAATATAAAAACCAATCATCTGTAGAGCAGCACACCTGCGGTGGCTACTGTTTGGTTCACTGTTACAAATGTGGTATGACAGTTGTAAAAAGATGCCTCATGTTTATACTTTAAATATGTTTGCCTTACAACACCTTCTTTCAACACAGAGCCCTATAGATCATACCATGAAAACTGAGGGGAAAAAATGTTCCGGGCTAAATTGCAATTTCACCTGTGGTTCATATTTCCTGTAATCAGTGAACCATAACATTTCAGTGTCTACATACTTGTCTATGTCCATTGGCCTTATCCATATTGTGCCTTATGGTGCATTGAGATCCTGAGATTATAACTTTGCGTGTATGAATATAGCGCATGAATGCAAAATATAGGTACTTGAGGTAATGTAGCATGTAATCATGATTTAGTTTGGACTAATTCATCTAACTCATCTGTGGATTTGCATCTTGTAAGCATTATTCGATGCAATCTGTTAAGCTGTTTCTTGAGAAAATTTTCCTTTCGTCTTGATACATTTTTTTTTATTTGTCCACGAATGTACTTTCTTTTTTGCCATTTTGTCATGTCAGCACTCATTGGTTATATTTTGATAGTCATTTCTTTTTCCCAATAAATACCAATCTGCCTTTTGGCATTTGTGTTTCCTCAAAGAGGGTTCTCCAGCTCAGAGTCTCAGGTCACGAAGAAGAGGGAAGCCAGGGCTAGCAAAGGAAACTGAATTATACCTGTGGTTATTTCAAATTAAACCATGAGATGTTAAATCTTGTTGCAAGTGTTTGCTCCAGCGTTGCTTTGGTTTGCTTTAGACCGTCAAATTTGACATTTTTTTAGGGATAACTCTGTAGCATTCAACTACTTCATGATGACGATGCTGTTCACTTTTACACATGTTGTCTTTTGCCTATGTTTGCGTGTTATATGTGCTAACTGAACCTTATTTCCTGTTGTCTCAGCATTGCCTGCGGGAATGTGCTGCTTTCAGGTATTACTTGTCATTGCATCCTTCTTTCACCTCTTCAGTTCCCCGTTCTCAATATTCATCTTTATACTTTCTCTTGGTATTCCAGCACGATGATGCAAAAAGCTGCTACAGTTGGAATTGATTTCGGATGCAAAAATTCAAGAGTCGCTATCGTAGAATCCTTGGTATGTAAATTGTTACCTTTTGGGTTGTATGAATGTGATCTTCTATCTTCATTTTGCAACACTAGTCTTTTGGATGCTGCTTAATGAAAACAATATAATTAACTATTAAATGATGAATGTACTTGATTATGCTTGTCTCAGGTTCTTCTTATTGTAAAAATGGGTGTCACAGTGTCATGTGGAGGAGCTCTGATGTTGTTGAGTTAGTGTGGTGCTAAGTCATTTCTTCTGATGTCTTGGCTGTGTCATAGTGCGGGCCTGGTGAGCCAAGGCTATTAGGGTTATTATCCTTGTGACAAGCCGAGGCATCATGCTTTGAATATGTTTTGGTGTTACTTTTTCGAGGTGCATTTAAAGTGATGAAAGAAGCTCTTTAGCTTGATGTGCATACTGCGTGGCTAAACAAAATCATATTCAGCTATCACAAACATGTTTCAAATTATGCTTGCAATGAAGTTGTGGTAACTTTATTTCCTCTCTTATTTCAGTTGCCATGAGTTGTTGGTAGCGAAACTGGCGATTTCACTCCATCGTATGTCACTTTAACTGAGTTGAAATCTCGTTCGCCGTACAGATGGTGCATGCAACACCTGGATCATGTTGGCAAATGTGTTGTGGCAGGACGCGTTGCGAAGTACAAAATGTTGAGAGATCCTTCAAATGTTGTTTTTAATATGAAGAAGTTGATTGGAAAGCAGTTTAATGACCCTCAGATCCAGGACATGAGGGAAAGGGTCCATTTTAGGATTATTGAAGGACCTAGTGGGGAAGCCTGGGTGGAAATCCATGGAACAAAGTTTTCTCCTGTTGAGATAAGCAGTGCCATTTTTGAAAAACTGAAGGATACTGTTCTCTTGTGCCAATATTATCACAAATTACATGTGGTGATAAGTGTACCTGCTTTCTTCAGTGAACACCAAAGGGAGGAGATAAAGTTGGCAGGAACAAAAGCAGGTTTAGATGTCTTGGAAGTAATTGATGAACCAACAGCAGCTGCTCTGTCTTGCACAACTAAAGGGATTGTTGTTGTTTTTGGCATGGGTGCTGGATCATACAGTATCTCAATCCTTCACGTGCCTAGCGCAGGTGTTAAGGACATTGAGGTGCGTACTGAAATTGTTTATTCTTGTGTTGTGCGCTTTCATTTATGCTGATCTGTGTTGTTAAAGGTTCTTCTGATCAATTGTTTCATGATCAGGTTAAAGCTCAATATGGTGACCTCGTTTTGGGTGGCGATCAGTTCGACAATATGCTTCTGGACCATTTTGTTTCAAAGATAAATGAACTCCACTCGGTCAACATTCGTGGAGATGAATATGCTATGGCTATACTTGCAGGAGTGGTGGAGCAAATTAAACTGAACTTATCAGACCAACCTGAAGCTACAGTTTCAATACCCTTCTTCACTGCATCTGCTGAAGGTCCTGTTGATTTGAACATTACGGAGTGGTGGAGCAAATTAAACTGAACTTATCAGACCAACCTGAAGCTACAGTTTCAATACCCTTCACTGCATCTGCTGAAGGTCCTGTTGATTTGAACATTACTATTTCTCGTACTGAATTTGAGAATTTAGTTGACAACTTGATAGGGAAAATTAAACACAAGTGCCAGAGCGTTTTGAAAGAGGCTAACATTACTGACAAAGATATTAGTGAAATTGTACTTTTTGGGGGAATGACAAGAATGCCCAAGGTACAAGGAATTATTTGTGAAGTATTTGGTCAGCATCAGGTATCAAGGGTGAACCCCGAAGAAGCTGTGGCTATTGGATCTGCGATACAAGCTGCTCTCTTTGTGGAAGAACATCGCGAAGTGTGTGAAGATGTGATTCCAGTCTCTATTGGAATCGAGTCAGTGAATGGAACTTTCGTGAGGGTCATTCCAAGGAACACCACACTCCCAGCAAAGCAGATCATAACAATTCCTGCTTGGTGTGCTGATGGGGAGCGCTTGCATGTCAGAATTTTTCTTGGGGAACATGCAATGGGTCGTGGTAATATGCTTTTAGGTGAGGTGCAACTAATCAACAACCGAAGCTCATATCAAGGCTCAGTTACTTTTGAACTGATGCTTGAAGTCGATAAGGACTACGTGGTTAATGTATATGCCACAGATGCTGATTGTCCTTTTCGAGCTGCTGATGATGGGAGGAAACTGTTGAAGACCATAACAATAGACAGAAATGTTATGTGTAAACATCATGTGTACAAGGTCGCAAGGGATGCTCTGCTTAGCTGGCCAATGTTGGTTAGTGAAGTCAATGATCCTGTAAGAAAGCTTGCTAGATATGTTCTGAATACTCTAGGTGATGTTTTGTTGATCAGAAGGGATGAAATTCCAGAAGGCCTTTATGAGAATGCCATGAATGAGTTGGCTGATTTGCAAAGAGCATTGGATGCAGATGACGTTACGCTGAACAAGGTAGTCTCTGCCGAAGCAATGGTAGCCACAGTGCTGGACTGGACACCATCAGAACATGTTCAGAGCGATTGTTCTGATTCGGAAAATGAAGATAAATGAGAGCTAAAACCTCTTCTAACCAGCTAATCATCAGCATCATCCCTCTTATCTTTTAATGTTTGTTTGGATCAAGTTTCATGTAAGGAGAATGTAAGGAGATTTTGCAATAGAAGTTGCCATCTGTTCTGGGAGTTAACAGACTGAGGCACTATAGCGGTTTAAACTGTGCTGACTGTAGCTTTTGAATACTAGGTACTGCCGATGTGGCAGTGTACTCAAGAAGATCATGTGTATATTCACACTACACTTGAAGAGTATCTGTTCTTCCATATGCTATGGTTATTTCAGTCTAATTTCTGTGGTGCAGGAGGCAATACCTGAACTATGTTAAATAACTTGTTTGGCTTAGTTTAGTTACTGTTTTTCGTTTCGGGCTGTTTGGTTGGCTTGTCCTGTTTTGATGTTACATCAATGAACGTGCTTCGCAATATGGATTGAGCTGTACATTTTACTTGAAACGGCAAGCACCAGTTTCATTAGTCATGCTGTTGACACTGTATCACCTGAATCAGAGCATCATCAATTCATCAATGGAGACTACTCTGCCGACGAGTTCAATAGCCGGCGCCGCATGGCCTTTTGTCAAAGCCAAATCACATCACCCCCACCTAAGTGCAATTATCTAGTTCTCGTAACATATAAGCGACCACGGACTTCGATTCCTCGCAAGGTGTTCAGCGAGTCCATGGCACGAAATAATTTTGAATGCAAAGTACTGTACAAGATCTGTACTAACTTCCATCAACGGAAAAACTAAATCTTTGAACCCCGATAATTTGAAGTTGACCATGTTAGGTGTACTGAGAATCAATCAACAATATGCAGATTTTTTTTTGAAACGTTCAATATGCAGATTCTAATGCTGCAGACACAAGAATATTGCCATGAGTGGTGGAGCGACAAGTCTGCCGATCACGTTCTGGGCTGCTGCGCTTCGGCCTGCTCATCAGCCCAGTAAGGGCGGAGGCCTCTTTTCCCCGTCCAGCCCTAACTCGCCACAGCCGCCGTGCGCGAGTTTATCACTTCGACCATCGGTGCCCCTCCCACAGTGGAATCCTACTTTCCTTTTCCATCCTCCATATCGCCGCCGGCCGCTGTCAAGCCCTGAAGGGCGGCTGACCCGGAAGACCAACAAGCCCCAGCCGTCCGACCATCTCCACCGCACGCAGCCGGAAAATCAGAAACTTGGTAGCTTGATTCGTCTGAAAAGATGCAAACGAGGATGGTTCTGCCGGAGGATTCTTCGATCGATCGTAATCTCCTATTGCCCCTCCCCTCCCCCTCGCTAGATTTTGTCTATCTGAAGGCTAACTGTTTTTTTTCCTGCATTTTTGTATTATTACATAATCTTGTCAGCAACATTGTTCCCTAATTTCTGCCTGCGGTGGTGTTGATATGATTATATCTCTCAACTGATTTTTCTTATCGCCTTTTGTTCCAGAGAATGCGGCCGGGTTTCGTAAGATTGCAGGTCCTCTTCTGGTCGGCGGGGTAGACTTCCTTATCCCGCGAACTGCCTTGTTCCGTGACACTTCGGTGCGCACGCTCCTCCAGTCTCGACAGCAATTCGAAGGTTACTTGGAATTTCGCGATCAAGCGTGCAAGATAGCTGCAACCCAGCTGGTTTCTATGATCAAGTCGCCTGTATGTCTTGCATTGGATTACTGAAACGATAGTCCTTTCATCTTCATCTTCATCTTTTCTCATACAATCGATGACTTGTTTGTGTACGCAGACAGATTTGCTCCTTGCGACTAGGGATGATTCTGAGTTATTTCAACCACTCTATGCTGAGTACTTGGCGTTTGGTGATGAGAAAACTGTTTGTACCTTGGTTCTTTACTTCCGATTCTAATCAATTAGTACATTAATTAACCTATTCCGTCAACCTTTTATACCTCTCCTAGTGCTCATGTCCCCACATTCGGCTTTCCCCCATTTTTATTTGTATAGGACTGTTTAACAATTTTGAACCAACCTTACATTGCCCACGCTTACACCTCTGCGCGGCTGTCACCCCCCTTAATTTTGTTCACATTGTTTTGATGTAGGAGTACCATGTGTATGCCAAGTATTGTCTATGTTACATCTTGTCACTGTTGATTCATTTTGCTGTGACCCCCCTTACTTTCATATTATTTTTTATTTGTGAAAAGCAGAGTGCAACAGATGAGTAGCGGGCTCTTGGTTATGAAAAATAAGTTAAAGCGATGCCTTTTAGTTTTAGCCCACCTTGTGAAAACATAAGTCATCATAAAGATTGAACTCATCTTTTATATTTACCTTATCTAGTGGTAATCTCTCATCAATCTGATGATTCTTCATTTCTAGATATTTAAGTAGGTATAGTTTTGTGGCATTACCTCTATGCTCAATGACGCGCATTCACTCGAAATTTCATTTTGACTGCAATTTTTGGTTCTCTTTTCGACCAATGTTCTCGACTTGGCTTGACTAGAGGTCTGATTTTTGCTGCTCTGTTGAAGGGGCACTGACATAACTCCCCTAGACTGTCCATTTTCACACAGATTAAACATTATCATTATGATAATTACTATGATTTTCCTGGATCGCAAAGGGTTTGTACAGTTGACTTGAGCCATGCACAATATGTGGTGCTGAACGAGCTATCGATGCTAGCATTACTTTTTTTGGTTTAACACCGTTAGTTTGCTGCCTAACACTAGTTCACATCCGTGAAATGTTGGTAATGGCAGGCTTATAGAATCTTGCAGGCTATTATTTTCTAAACCTTTTCAGTCAGTTGGTAAGATAACTATGTTGGATATTTTTCCATTAGTGTGTCGAACGAATTAGAAAAGCAACACATGTCCGGCCCAACTGGTTATTTGTCCAGTATTTATGATCTAAACACCAGGGGCGATGTACAGTCTCACTAGGATTAGGATTTGTTTAGTCCATTTGCTTCATATGGTACATTGTGTATCGCTTCTCATAAGTAGGCTGTAGGTGTACAAAGGTTGTACATTGGTACGGATTCAAGCCAGCTAAGGAACAGAGCCTAATTCAGTTGGGCGAGGGTTGTGGATGACTGGATGTACGCCTAGGCTACCTGAGTTTGGGTCCTATTTGACATCAATTTTGGTGCTATTATTTATTCTTTACAATGGCACCTAGTTGCTCCTAGTTTTGTTGATGGTCCTTTTTTTTCACTTAGCTGACTTTAAGATGTGTGATCAATATGTGGATTTTCTGGACAACCAGCTTGTTCAAACTTGGTTCATTTTAGAGTGCCCTTTATTTATTACTATTCTCAATTCTGTTGGCTCTTTTCTTGTTTATAGTGTGTCCTTTATTCTCAAATCTGTTTGCTATTCTAATTTATTTGTTTATTAGTTTTCATCTGATTATTTCTTATTCTGTGTTCAAATGGGACTTCCGTTGCATAGTTTTTGGGGGATAAAGGTGATGGAAGCGTAGCTGCCAACATACCAGATCGTTATAAGAAAGACATCAAGCTTTTCAAGGATGTAAGTGCCCTAACAAGAACATGTGTTTTCTATCCCTTTTGTACTCAGCTGTGCATTTTTCTTTGTACTATTCCTATGTACATTATCATAAGAATGATTATTTAATACCTAGGAAAATGCTAAAGTGCTTCCTGATTGTGATACTACATATTTTTTTAGTGCTTATTGGTTGTGAATTTGTGATGCTTTGTACTCAACGACCTGTTGAGATAAAAAGGCGATCAATGATGTGCCTTTTTTATCTGAATGCACGATCTTGAATAACAAATCTGGAGCAGCTTTTTTTATTGAATAAAACTACATGAACCCTTACTGGGCTGGTAACTCAAATGTAGAGATTAAATGAACAGTGCTCAAGGCTTACATGTTTGAAGGCTTACACGTTTGAATGGGCGTGTGAAGCACAGGGACCCAAATTAATAGAATGATGCCGTCGTTTATCAGCTGTCTACTCTATTGTTTTTGGCTATGTGAATCGGACACTTATGAGTCTCCAGTTTGGTGAAATCTGCCAAACAGGGTAACCCTACTCCTCTAGGACAAAATATGTTGCGTGTATGGATAATGAAATGATATTTATTAACTGTAGCCACCTAGCAGCCTGTTGTTGTTGACACCACAAAATATTTTGCTTTGCTGTTCCCTTAAAAAAATTGCTTTGCTGTCAAATGGTGCCAATGAAATTAAGCCTTTAGCATCTTTCAACCTGAGCCTTGTACTTCATTTCATTAATGTTGTTTTCTGGTTTCCCCATTATACTGATTGTTTGTGTTAGGTCAATTATTTTAGCCAAGTGAGTATTATTGAACCTTTTTGTGATATTTTTGTTATAATGATGCAAAGCTAAGATTGTATCTCTTTGTAAGCTTCTGCATTTGCATTGTCTTTTAACCGAGTCTTGTGCATTATCTCATTGTTGTTGTTTTCTTTTTTCCCTGTCATACTGATTATTTGAGTCTGGTCTTGTTTTTTAGCCAAGTGAGTATTATTGGAATTTGTTCTGTGATACTTTTTATAATGATACAAAGCTAAGATTGTATCTCTTTTCTTGAACATTGGAGGTTCTTGTTAGTTTCGGTATTGTGTTTTGCTGTGCAAATAACTTTGAATATCCTGCCTATTACCTTGTTCATCCGGAGAGTATACATATGGCTGAGCATTTGCATATGAAAATTTCGTTTCAGAGTTATTTTGGAAGACTGAATCATGTTCGGAGTTACTTTGTGTACAGGAAAGGCCTTTTGAAGCTTAACTTTATCAAGGTACATGTTACTTATATTTACCTCACTATATTTGACCTGTCATAATCAGCATAAACATTTTGCAGTGGAACAGTGACCCCGAAGAAATTCTTCAAAGGCTTAAATCTTCAACCAGATGGTCTGAGATGAAGGATCATGATTTAAAACGTGGTTTAAAGGTTCTTATTGCCAAATGCCTCATATGATGGATGTCCCATTTCTTCATGTAATATGCTGTTCGTTTTGCAGAGCCATATGAAACTTTTGAAGGAACTTGAGATGAGTAAGGTGAACGAATCTGAGGTATATAAGTTCTTTCTTCTCTATATGTTATATTAAATTGTGTCTGTCTCTAAGAACAGTTGCAGTAGAACGTGAAAAGTTACTTAAACATCTACTGTTTGATTACTTTCACCCATTGACTCTAGAAAGCCGTTAGATGACTTGATTCTTGGTCCTCAGAAGATAAAATATTTGTAGGGACCTTTAATTGCTTTTGGTTCATGCATGCCTGGTTCTCTGTGAAATACAAGGGAAGAATTAATTCATCTGATGGAAGTGTCATGACGTGATGGGCATTGTTCAAACGAGCCAGTAACTAAAGAAGCACCCTTTCACCCATTAACAATATTTAAATATCATTTCTTTGGCTTGATTCGTTCCTCCCAAAAATTGAAGTGTACATTCACGGTAATTTGCACATCATTCCCTAAAAGATCTAGGGAATAGGAGCATGACATGAATTTTCCAAGTTACTGAACTTTTCATATGTCATGTTTTGGGGTTATTCTGATTTCTGAAAGATTTCTTACGCAGGTACAAATTGCTCTTCACTTTTGTTGTTACTGGTGTTATATGACCTGCATGGAGTTTTTACCTTCCAATTTTGCAGCTTGAAAATGTAGCTATGAAAAAGATCAATTTGGAGCTGAGTTTAGAACTGGAGAAGTATGTTGGTCGATATGATTGGGTAAGTTTTAAGGATGCTATGTTGTAGCTTTCTTATGACCTAATTCCTCTAGCTACAAGATTGTGTTTTTCTCCAGTACATTCTTTCACACCTTTTGAAATATTTAGATTAAATACATAAGAAACCTATATTTAGATTTGTGTTAAAAAAGGTTCATATATTTGAACCTTCCTGGGTGTCTAAAAATATACTACACAAGAAATTGTGGTTTTAATTATGTTGTCAATGCCTAAAACGACGTGTTCTTGTGACTTTTGTGCATTTCACATTGGAGCTCTTACACTGTTTCCTGCCACAATCATTTGTAGATGCTTTTTGATCATTACTTTGTGCGTACAAGATACATGAACCTTGCAAGAGAATGTGCTACTCAAGCACACGCATCTGGGATTGTTTTACTTGAAGAGGTCAGTATTCTGCTGTTAGCTTTTACTTTGACAACATTAGTCATTTTCCAGTTGTGACAAGTGTAGAAAAGCGCTACGCATCCCAATAATTTTATAGCAATTTTGCTTATTATGGCTAAATATAAGACAATTTTGACTTTGTGTTGCTGGTTCTTATGTTGATCCATCCATAGCATGTATTGTTTTGACTAGTTATCTGTGACTTAACTCTCTTCTACCTTGCCCTGTTCTACCTGTTTGTTTCATACAATCTAGATTGCTTCTAAGCATGTTTTTTCTCGACATGCTCTCTCTCTCTCTCTCTCTCTCTCTCTCTCTCTCTCTCTCTCTCTCTCTCTCTCTCTCTCTCTCTCTCTCTCTCTCTCTCTCTCTCTCTCTCTCTCTCTCTCTCTCTCTCTCTCTCTCTCTCTCTCTCTCTCTCTCTCTCTCTCTCTCTCTCTCTCTCTCTCTCTCTCTCTCTCTCTCTCTCTCTCTCTCTCTCTCTCTCTCTCTCTCTCTCTCTCTCTCTCTCTCTCTCTCTCTCTCTCTCTCTCTCTCTCTCTCTCTCTCTCTCTCTCTCTCTCTCTCTCTCTCTCTGCCTGTAACCTTCATGCGTGTTAAGTTTGTTGATAATTTGAAAGGCATCTGCCAGCAAAAGAGTTAAAAGGGCCATTGGGCTTCCGGGCATGGTCTCTGAACTGTCTACTAAATATTCATGCCCATCTGTTTTAACTTTTATTATCGCAGGCTTTGCCTATAAGAGCATGCTTGAAGGAACGTAAGTTATCCACTGCCCCAAATGTTTGGAGGACACCTAATATCAAGGAAACAGTGAAGAAGGCATTTGAGGGTTCCGTAGGCACCCTGCATCGTGTAAACGAGCAATTTCGAACAGGCGGTGCTCGTTGGAAGGCCCTTCCGTTGTTCATTTTCAGTACACTTGCAACGGTTGCAACAGTGGGAAATAGGAGCAGGCTGGCCACCTGAAATCCTATGATATAATATTAATGTAGTTAATCTTGTATCCGTAGTTGGGGCCTAAACCTAAACCCTGTTTTATTTTTTTTTATCTATATGGCTGATTTGACCTTTTGTCTCTATCCTGTTTGTAATATTTAGGCTGATGATACTGGCCATAAGACATTCTATAAAGGATTTCAAATAAAAATAGTACATATTATGATGGTTGGTTTCTCAAGGAAACTTGTTATATTATTTTATTTTGTTGATTCTTTGTGATTATTTTACTATGGGCAATCAATGTTATGAAGGTTTGCTTAGGACTAAACCGAAAAATCCTAGTATGTTTGGAACAAGTCAGGTGCTTAGTGCAACTGTTGGAAAGAGCTTTTAGGAAAAAGAACATCATCCCGGCCTTTTACCTCCAATGGAGGCTACGGCCTGCAAATTACAATTCTAGGCAGCCCTTCCGTCTCGAATTAGAAAGGCAAAAGGTCATGATCTGGAAAACCATTTCGATTAAATTGATCAAGGAACTCAAAAGGCCTGACGGCCTCTGCGGGCAAGGATGACGGCGTCACCGCATTTGCCAAACCAGTAACACCCGGCAACACAGGATTCCTCTCTTGCTCAAAGAATCTAGAATCTCGTGAAGCATCTTCTCATCGGGATCGAGCCATCCTTTTCGATGCAACTTCTTCGTTGGGAACTGTTGTTAGAGAAAAAGGAGGCGGCGTGCGTTATGGAGGAATCATGAGGAAGCCAGGCTGCGTGATTGAGCGGTGGATGATCTGTCAATCTCGTTGCGGTGGTACGTATGTGGCTGCAGAGAAAGAAAACGAAGTGGATAAGTACGTGGAAAGGAAGGGAATTTTAACCGTCGGATGACGAATGGAATTTGGTTGGCAGAGCGACGATAAAGAAAGACCGACGACCCCGGTCAGATTTCGATTTTGGTCCTAATTATTATATAATACCTCAGCTTTCGTCTTCCGTTTGCCTCTGTTTCCTCTCCGTAAATCGCACGCTCGACTTGCCCGTCTTCGTAAGACGCCAGAATCGTACGGTCGTACCATCATCCGAGATCCGACGTGGTCGGGCGCCGTGTCTGCCTTCCCCCTCGCGATCCCGGTTCGACGCCCGTAACAGTGAATATTCAGTTCCCATTCCTTGGTTGGTCCTAAGGAAACGTTTCTCAACGGGTTTGCTTCGAGACGTTTCTCAACGGGTTTACTAGAACTGAAGCTGTGGCGCGCCCTTCCATCCTTTCTACTGTTCTTTTTTCTCTCGCCACTCTTATATTTTCTTCTGCTCCGGTCTGTTAGCATACTGACCGTATCCGTGACAGTAGCATGCATTTTGTTTGTGCTTTAAAACATAACCGGAAGTACAACAATTTATTAAAAAATGATTGCATGCATGTAGTTGCCAAGTTAAATACACTCTTTAGGGAATTGAGAGAAGGAAATTACGTTACACAACGCCTTTTGCACACACACTAAGCTGTCCGACTCGGCCGTGTCGATGCCCCGATGGCCTGCCCACCTGCTGCTCCTTTATCCAAGCGGAAGCACCGCACCAGCGCCGCCGGTACCTACCGCAGCAACAGCCCATTCCTGTAGCTATTTTACTTTTACCTATGCTCTAGGAGCATAAACATCAAAAGAAAATATATTTTTACTGTCGAAAATCTAAATTTTTACGTTAGTTTAAGGACCGTAACAAAAATGCGAAGGAGTTGGCTGCTAGCCTGTCACCGCTCCAATCATGTGAAGCCCTTGCATGCCCGCACCAGCCTGCTACACCCTGCCTAGCTACCGCTCGACGCGGATGACCATCGTCGTTGCATCGCGACACGTTGACCTCCGTCGTCGCCTCGCCCAACCATGCAGGACGGCGCGTCGTTACTCGTCCCGTCTCGCCCACAGGCCACAACCAAGCGGCAAAACAACCTCGCATTCGACGGTCTGCGAGTAAGAGTGACATTTACGAATGCAGAGCATGAATTTATAGGACACAAGCACACGGTGACAGCATTAGGATCGAGCTGCATGCAAGAATGCACATGACACAAATCACGTGAAGCATGGGCGGCACCAATCAAACCCATACCAGAATCCATGGAAACAACAACTACGTGACAAAAATACCACCACCAGCACGTAATCAAATAGTATCAGCAGAAACGCCCACGCCTTGGACGGCATGCATCAGAATGGACACCGGATTGGCGTGCAGAGCAAGAATGTGTCTTTCCACGAAACTGTGAAAGCCTACTGTTGCTGCCCAAGGATAGTAGCCCAAGGCCACAAATATAGTTTCATTTTTGAAATTTCGTTGATTTGTTTTAGACTTGAATTGATGCCCCAAAACAAGATGTTATGCAAATTTTTCTTGGCCCACGAATAAGCCCTTGCTTCAATTTGTAATGCCAACCACACCATGAATGTATTTATATGTGCATTTCTCCCCAAAGAAAAAAAAATATATGTCCATTAGTTCAACTGTTCAAGTACTCCTATTTTTTCAACGCCATTTCAAGAACTTCACAAAGTCTTTTCAAAGCTTAGAAATTGAAACATACTAATAAGTTCTAAAAACATACGATGATGTGCGTAAAGTAACTCAACTTTTCACCATGCAACGCTTGGTAACAATTCTATGCTTTAGTACATTATAGAAACAATTTTATTCTTTATTACTACATTAATTTTGATGAGTGTATTAGTACTTTTATATAGTTTCAATGGACCATCCTGAATCAATTAAAATACAGATTTCAAATCTGAAGGATTATTGTGAGTAGAACCCAACTAAAATGTATTCTTCAGTATTTTTTTATGCAAGCACAAAATTTATAAACTAAAATGGGAAGTTCTGGAGCAGGGACTACTTGTGGCAGATACAAAATCGAGCCGGACAGAAAAAAGATTTCACGGGCAGATACAAATTTTAATCTCTTATATACACTTCTGCAAGACATAACAAAAAATAAAAGCCTCATCGATCGAGCGGCTCGTCCATCGTTTCATCTCTCTCTCTCTCTCTCTCTCTCTCTCT
>LAPY01004115.1:11126-26380 GCA_000970635.1 Eragrostis tef
AGCACGACGAGCTCGGCTTCGACGCGTTGCCGGACATGTAGCCCAGGCACGACGCCAGGCTCAACATCTCCGTCATGCAGCTGCCGCCGCTGCCCGACGACGGCGCCGGCGACGATGATGACGGCTGCGCCCAGGCGCCGTGGGGAGCGAGGAGGAGCACGGCCGCCGCGACAACGAGGAGGTTGCACGCTCCTGATGATGAGGCCATCGTAATACAAAGGATTTTTCCTGTTTTTGTGCTTGTGCACGTGTGTGTTTCGTCTATGCTATGCTTGTGAGCTGAGCTTGTGGGTTGTGGACTTGCCTTTTGGCGTGTGTTTATATAGGGTGGTCTTGGATTCTTGGCGCTTGGGATTGGTGGCCAACTCTTTCCTACTAACAGCTCTGATTGATGCTTGGACACTACAGAAATAGCAACATGGTACGGTATAACTAATTTCCTTGATTCGAGCAACCGGACAAAGTGGCGTAGGTTTACATAAATTTGAAAATGGGTGAGTAGCTAGATTTGTAACAGAGATGTCCCAGCTGATTTCAAGATAAATTACGGAAAGCAGGCCTGGCCTTTGATTCCTCTGATATTTTCGCGGTGGTAGAAAAACAGGCCTAACGGCATTACGAGAAATCTGGTATATGCTTGTGCACAATTGCCAGATTCTCTCTGCTCTGGCGGCGGAGTATGCTAGCATCGCGACCAAACAACACAAACACATATGTGGGCCCTCCTCTGACTGAAGAACAACACCGATGTGGGACTGGGACGTCACCGTCTCTGCTGATCGCCGGCCTTCGCCTTCATCCGCTCCCTCTCGACGGCGATCCAGAGGGCGAACATGGGGACCATAAATACAGCGGCGAAGAACATCGCCAGCTTCAGGAACGGCAGGCCGGGCTTCTGGGTCACGGCCTGAAGCAGGACCAGCGCGGGCACGCCCAGCACCACGTACCCGAGCCACAGCGTCCTCACCAGCTCCCTCACGAACGGGCTCACGGTAGCGGGCGGCGCTGCACCGTCGTCCGGTCCGTCGCCGGCGGCGGCGTCCGTGGGGATGTCGACGAGCACGGCGGCGTACGGGACCGCAAGCAGCGGTGCAGTGGCGCCGACGACGACGGGGCGCGGCGTGCCGGCGCACGGGATGTCAACGACGACATGATCCGGCGGCGGCGGCGGGGGAATGGCCGGATCCGCTGATGATGAGCCGTCGGAGGGGAGGATGGCGTAGCCGCCGGTGGGGAACGGAGCCTGGATCGCCATGCTGCACCTCGGTGAAGCGGTGCCGCGATCTCGCGCGGTAGTAAGCTAATGGAAGGAAGCGTTGGGCTTCGCTAGCTGCGCAGGCAGCGCAGCCTGCGGATACTTATCGGACCACAGCGTCGGTGCTCCATCCACCTCGATTTCGAGTCGAACTAGGAATCCGAATTGGCCTCTTCAATCTCCGGGCTTAAAAAGTTGGGGCTGGACGATACGTCGGGTCGGGTGAAGATGGAATCTTCGAGTACACGAGCAGCGTGCGTGGACGCGAAAAGAACAACCGTGCAAATTCATCACCCAGCGAGCGAGAAGCAACACCAGCTTGGCATTCCATTCAACCAAACATGTGTAGACAGCTAAAAGAAAACACTGCAAAGCCACTGTTGAGGAATTGAGATTTTAGCGACCAAGATGTCATTTTCCTCAATCAAAACTTCCACCCGGTTCAGAGAGCATTTAACGAGGTACCAACGAGTTACAAATATATCCAGGTTTCATACACCGAAACAACTCATCATCTACCCTAAGACAAACATCCTCCAGCAAAACATAACGCAAACACTGGTGTTGATAAAGACATTCTGAAGATAAGCCACCAGTGCTGTGCCTTGAGACAGGGTTTATCTCTTCTTCGAGACACCAACAGTCTTTCCACGCCTGCCGGTGGTCTTGGTGTGCTGCCCACGGACACGGAGGCCCCAGTAGTGACGCAGACCACGGTGGTTCCTGGAGAACACAAACAAGTTATTAACTTGGTGATGATGATGAAAAAAGAATAAAGACTACCAGAATTATCATGACTTATGCTGAACAAATGCAGATAATGTTTCAATGAACAAGAATCCCTGCATGCAAGACTAAGCAAATAGAACAAGCCAACACAAAGACATGCTACAAGACTAACCTGATCTTCTTGAGCCTCTCAAGGTCATCCCTGAGCTTCATGTCGAGGGCGTTGGAGACAACCTGGGAGAACCTACCATCCTTGTAGTCCTTCTTCCTGTTCAGGAACCAATCCGGAACCTTGAACTGGCGGGGGTTAGCAACCACGGTCATGAGGCGCTCAAGCTCCTCTGGTGTCAGCTCACCAGCCCTGCATAGATGTAACTGTCAGAGATGCTATAGATGCCACATCACGGTTGGTTATTAATATCCAGTTTCATGAACATCAACAAAATTATTGTTTGCAGAAGCAACGCTTATCGACAAGTATTTCAATTCTATAATAGTAACTTATTCAAGATGAAACAAGGCTACTAACGGAATTCATAAAAGTTTTCTCAAATTGCATTCAGGTTGATCTAAACACCATTGATTGGTGTGCTAACAAAGCACAATCAGCAGCTACAACCGAAAATACCACCCAAATTGCCTAACTTTCAAATCAGACTGGGCTACCATATCTCAAGTTGACTAAGATGAGCACCAAAATTGCAATGCATTTTCATTTTCAATTGGTAACACAACCAAACTCTTCCCCAACTGGTTCAGAATACTACTAAGTTTACACTACTAAATGGCATGTGAAAACGTTTTCCAGAAATCAATAGATCAAAAACTGTAATTCAAGATTGCCTTCAGAATTCTACAATATGCAGAATGCTGAAACTTGCAGTTCACAAGATCCTTTTCAAATGGAATGTTCAGTTGTGATGACGTACAAAGACCTTTTCAAGTGTGCTCATTAAGTCATGGTGAACTAGCAAACAGGTACACAACCTAAATGATGCCAAGCACAAGATAATTTGTACTCTACATCCTATACAAATCTATCTGGACCTTTTCAAGTGTGCTCATTAAGTCATGGTGAACTAAGCAAACAGGTACACAACCTAAATGATGCCAAGCACAAGATAATTTGTACTCTACATCCTATACAAATCTATCTGGACCTTTTCAAGTGTGCTCATTAAGTCATGGTGAACTAAGCAAACAGGTACACAACCTAAATGATGCCAAGCACAAGATAATTTGTACTCTACATCCTATACAAATCTATCTGGACCTTTTCAAGTGTGCTCATTAAGTCATGGTGAACTAAGCAAACAGGTACACAACCTAAATGATGCCAAGCACAAGATAATTTGTACTCTACATCCTATACAAATCTATCTGGACCTTTTCAAGTGTGCTCATTAAGTCATGGTGAACTAAGCAAACAGGTACACAACCTAAATGATGCCAAGCATAAGATAATTTGTACTCCACATCCTATACAAATCTATCTGAACATTTAATCCATCACGCAGTAGAATTCATTTGCAAATCCAAATTGTTAGCCTAAAATATGTTACCAACCTATACCATGCTGAAGATGTAATTGACCTCCATTAGCTATGTCCAAATGAGCTATTTTGTCACATACCAATCACCTCTAGGCTCTAACGATCCACCTACCAAATTGAGTACTTGCCACGAACCAAGCACAAATCACACTGTGACTCACTCTAAACTACAAACTCTAACGATCCAACGCACGCAGTTAACTGTATAAACAAGGCATCATAGAACTGACCGCTTGTTCATGTCGATGTCAGCCTTCTTGCAGACGATGTTGGAGAAGCGGCGCCCGATACCCTTGATGGAGGTCATGGCGAACATGATCTTCTGCTTGCCGTCCACGTTAGTGTTCAGCAGACGCAGGATGTGCTGGAAGTCCTCACCCGCGACAAGCGACTGCAAGCGAAGAAAATCGTCCACGCGTCAGACGAGATCACCCCGCAGAGAACGAAGCGACGGTGAAGGGAGCGGCGCTTACCATGGCGGCGACGGCAGGTGGTGCAGGGGCACGCGCCGGAGGAGAGAGGAAGCGGCGGGAGGCGGGCGGCGGCTGCGCGTGGTAGGGTTTCTTCTCTCGCTAGCGGCGGCGTGGGTGAGATCCTATATAGTTGGGCGGGTGTCGGATGGAATGAACCCTAGGCGAAGTGGATCGACGGCTAGGATGGATGGGGAGTGGGATCGAGTGGCGTGCGTTTCATGGGCTTATGGGTGGTTTGTTTGGGCTGGAGTGAGGTTGAGGTGCTGGTAACGTGGCCCATTCAATTCATTTTCTTTTCCCTTTTTTTCATCGGAGAGTCAGGGCCATTTTGCTCGTGTTTTTCTTTCTGCGACAAGATGAAATAAAATCGACGCGTCTCAAAAGAAAAAAGGTAAAATAAATCGACTTGTTTTCAATTTCAAAGTTGCAATAGTACTAACTAGAAGTACACGATGTAGCAGCCAGCAGGACAAAAATGCAAAAACATGTGAATTGATAAGCGAGAAACACATGTACAGACAGCCCGGTGTGCTTACATAACTCGAGATTGACACCAAACTAAGCTCAAATATTTAACCTGGTAGCCTTTAGCAGTGTCCACTGCATTGATCTTGACGCACAATAGAGAGCTATAATAGTAGTATGTGTACATGCTGTTTTTGATTTTCCATCAGACAAGCAGTAAAAGTGACTTAAACCGTCCCTCCGAATTCTGGTTACTTAAGGAGTAGCGAACGATTTCTTCCAACAGCTCAATTTCACCATTTTACCA
This sequence comes from Eragrostis tef, assembly GCA_000970635.1. Lineage (NCBI taxonomy): Eukaryota > Viridiplantae > Streptophyta > Magnoliopsida > Poales > Poaceae > Eragrostis > Eragrostis tef. Next base: position 15,909 of record LAPY01004115.1, read on the forward strand.
CACCACCCACATCAACAAGAGAATCATACAACAAGGACGGTTATTATAGCTATACAGGGTAACATAGCAATGGTTTGTATCCATGTTCTTTTTTTTTTTTTTGATCTTTGTATCCATGTTCTTAACCATGCATACCAACCGTCTACAGGGACAACTCAGGTGCATTTACGACCACAAAATATTTGACCCAGTTTGTGGGTCGTATATTAGTTCTCTGGTGCAGGCTACTTATGCCTGCTCACAAAGCTTCATGATCTACCCTTCTACAGCCTCCGCAAAGAACCAAAAGTCTTCAAATATTGACGGGCCACAGCTGCAAAATGCAACTAGCTAGTTGCTTTAGCCATGGCTGTTGTGAAGTGCGGAACTGCGAACAAACTGAGGCATGCTTCTCACAGAAACCAGACTGTCCAACATTGCTTCAAAACCTATGAACATGAAAAACAAGAGATCTTCCAAGTTTAGAAACCATGGAGAACAAGAGAACGAGTACAAAAGGACCACAACAATATTAGCACAGAACAAAGTTTAAACTGTCATGGCAATGGAATCACGCCAGATCATTGAAGGGCTTGATGTGCACCAAAGAAATTTAAAGTAACACGGATAATTTTCTTCCCAGCTAATTAAAATCATAGAACAACTTCAATCATAGCCAATACAAGTTACCAAAAGTGGCACCAAAATGATTGCACGTACCAAAACAACATTTAACACATTTCCTAACACAAACCAGTCATCTTCTAGCAAGCATTAGATCACCGCTTGAATATATCTACAAAAATAGAATAATTGGCTGTAAATAAGCATAGATATCCACAAATAAAAACATGAAATAACCAGCAAAGTTAATTTCTAAGAAAATACTTCCTTTAAAACCGTCAAAATAATGATTGTATAAATAGAAGAACACTAAGAATAAAAAAGCTACCAGGAAAGACATTAAGGAATTTAAGCAAGAACAAAAAATGAGGAAGGTAAAAATTCATGCAACTGAAAAGTATGTTGCTATAATAGAACTGCAATGTTTAAGTTGTATATTCATATATCAGTCAGTATCAATCGTGCAATTCCACAACAATACCCCTGACTGTGGTAATTGACATCTTCTAAATACTTGGCTTCCCAAGAATCTAACAATCGGTAAGAGTTATATGATTGAATAAGATCTATTACTTTCATAGGATGCTGCAACCCACGAGGCACTCAAGTCATTTTATCTTTCATTAGTGAAACAAAAAAGTTGGAATGCACTTCCAAAAGATAAAAATTGCTGCTCTACTTCAAGCTCTAAAAAATCTATTGAGATACCAAAGCATGTTTGTCAACAATATGTTTTCGAGAAAAATCTTTGTCAACAATGTAACAGTCTGAAACTATAATATGTGTGTTAATAAGTGGATATTGTCTAGACCATACCATTAAAAACATTCCCAGCAACACAGAAATAGCAAATGTCGAGAATTTTTAAATGAGGATAAGATAAGTTCTATACTAATATAAACTTTCTTTAGAAGGATACCTAATGTAGCAGAAAATACCAATCATGCATTGACAGGTTCCTTATAAGCTAGGTCCTTTTCCATGCCATTGCTGCGTATGCCATCATCTACATTAAGTTGACCCTCACCACAAGTTTGACTTGGCTTAGCCATTACTTCGCCACAAACTACATTTGAAATGTCAAGCGTGGGAGTTGTTATTCCTGCATCATTGGAGCCTTCACCTGTACCCACCTTAATAGTTAAATCATTCATTTCAACCATATCAGTTTCAATCAACTTTGACTCATTTAAGTTCTCCATCGTATCTTTACTCATAGATGAACATTCCAATTGTGGTGAAAATGGCCCAATTTTGCCCTCCATAGTGTCCTTTTCCTGAACATATCCATTCATAGACACTGCAGGAGCACTGGTCACTTTACCGGTACTTTTATCTCTATAGGCGTCTACCGATGTTCCAATTACTATGTTAGTTATATCATTCAAACCTTTAGCTTCAGTTGAGCTTTGGGTGTGACCATCAGCAACCATAGTTTTCAAATCATGGTTATCAGGCCTTCCATCCATAGTGACTGAAGGAACACCAACAGGGACTACACACGTACCCCCCTTATTGGCAGAGTGAGCAGATTGACAGTTGATGTTCAGATTAGAATCAGTTTTATCTGTTATTAGAGCAGCTTCGGCAGAAAGCTCACTAGATGGATCATTTTCACCTTTCCCAGTCTCATTGTGTGAGCGAGAACATGAATCCACTGTCACATGAATAGCAAGTGAATTTATATGACTGGAAATAGGTTTATCTTCATGATTCTGTTCTGCAACAGTGTTTTCAGCAACCAGCTTCCCATTAGTTTCTGTAAATTTCCCTTCTTGAATATCGTCTGCATCAGACTTGCTCTGCATGTTATCTTCACAATCCACTCCTGGAAGTGTATTCAGCTTAACATCACCTACGGACGCTGGAGATGTCTTTTCTACAGTTCCTTCAGTCTCTTCAGCAGCAGGAGGTAGGTTTTCAGATATTAAGCCTGCAGAGTGATCAGTTGAAGGGCGAGGATTCTCATGATACTTAATTTCATGATCATTGCAAACATCAGGATCACGAGAAACATGAACTGGTGTCAGGGATCCACGTGCTTCATGAAACATTTGAGCTTCTGTGTTATCACATCCAACAGCATTAGCTGCATGAACAAATGAGCATTGTTGAGGTTTATATCTACAGCATTGCTGGAAATAAATAAATAAAAAGGTAATACAGAACTACAATACTCTTAGCAAGAGAATTATAGAAAGTGTTCTCAGAATAGTTTCCAGACCTGGCATGGCAGTGGTCTGTCCATCCACTGTGCCTGTTGGCAGCAACCTCTTCTCTAAAAGACCGGTACCATTAATAATCAAGAGATTTACCAACTTGATCCTTTGTTTCTTGGAAGGATCGACAGGCTTAAATCCAAAAACACTAGTCCAAGTATTTTCCAATTCAGGTATGGCAGGTATTACCAGTTTTCGAACATTGAGAAGGCCAAGGGCCTACAGAACGATAGATTAACCCCAAAGCATGTCAGAAGATCTGAAAAAATAAGGCAGGCATGGTGCTACGCACAAAAAAAAAAGTGGTTTGATAAAATATAATCTAGTTTTGTTAAGTCAAACAGAAGGCCAAAGCCTGAAGTCGTAGATGGATAATATTAATTCTGCAATATACGAGGACTTTACATAATTATGGAAAAAATCTGAAACATGGAAACTGAATTAGGAAAGGGCACAAATATCTTTGAAGACCAAGATGCAAAAAGGCTCAAATCTGAACTGTGGCAGCAACAACTGTTCACTAATACTTAGATGGACCTAAATTACAGAACAAAAAAGCGACTTACCGATTCAATCGCATTAAGCAGTCGGCGGCACATTCCTTGGTGCCTATACATGCCCCTGGTGCCTATGAATGGGATTTCTGCTATGTCAGTTCCATGAATCCTGATTCATGCAGAAAAACAAATGAAAATATTAGAACCATGCCAGCTAGAGTTCTTTGCTTGCCATCAACCGCACTGGTCCATGTCCGTAACAAGTAAGCCAGTTTTTCTAGATAACCACTAAACCTCTTTGCAAACAAGAAATTAATTCACAACTAATACAAAAAACAAATGCAACAGCATAATCACATAAAGATATACCTAACAGAAGCCGCGGATATGACTTCATCACCCCACTCCAAGATAAATGTATAGAAGCCACTGAAGTCTAACCGACTGAAATCTGACCTGCAATAGTATATCGCAAATTGCATTAATTGATTATTATATTAAAAAAAACATGAAAAGTGGTGCATTTTTTTATGGCTATGGCAATAAGAATCTTGTGGATCCTAAGAATACTGACACAAAAATGATAGATAGTTTCAGGAAAATACTGACACAAAAATGATAGATAGGCTTCAGGACAGTTCGTGCATGCCTGCAAATAATAACTTCACACTCCATGACCTCATATACATGATCTTACAGATTCGAATATGAGGACAACTGAGTAAATGATATTCCTAACTTCCAACTATATTGAACTTCCAATGCAATTACAGCTAGTTCAGGAAAATCATATAACCAGGCGGTATCATTTTGTTTATCTTGGTTGTTAGGGAATTATATAACGAATCAAAACAGCAACGGCATACTCACCCACAGTTATATACAACATTGTGAATCATATTAATCCCACTTCTCTCATCAATATGTGGCCGAAAACACTCTTCCATAATTGAGAAGGCAAGGGCTGTCTTGGAGTTGCAATGTGCCGACTGTGCTTTCTTTTGGGGCGCGATAGCCTGACCATCAGCAAAACAGCGAACCAGACTCCACGAAAATCCGGACTCCATATTATTCTTTACCCCAAGAAGTTTGTTTAGCCGTTTATAAATCTGTGTCATTTCAACATATGGAGCTGGTTTAGTGTCCCAGTATCTAAACAACAGAATATACATATAAACTTAAAAACAGAAAATAGGATACTTTTGTTGAGACCCTAGGCAACAGTACGACACTAATTGAGATTACCGACTGAAACAGATAGACATAATCACATAAACACATGGTAATCGCAGGTGCAAACCATATTGAAACCACTTTTTTGGAGAATCAATTCCTTAAACGCCAAGAAAAAAAATAACATAAAATTGTGCAGTCTTAATCGTTTGCTGCCTGTTACTAATCTGTCAGCCGCTGAACCATGATCAAGGTAAATCATAAGTAAGAATAATGTATAGCATGTGCAAGGGCATGCTTTATGGAAGACTGCAAGGAGAGTAGGGAGAAATAAAACAACTAGCGCAGGTAAATACTTAAAAAGATGTTTACGACAACAAAACAACTAAGAATACATGGTACCTTTCTACATCCTAGACTGCAAAAGCCATCAATTGGGGTACCAGGTTTGGTGTCCCTTCCCGTTCTGGATGCACAAGCTTGGTGATCTGCAAATTATTTTGTAAGACAAAATCCGGGTGCAGAGAGACAGAGACAGATACAGTTAGAAATCCTTACATTTCCTTGAACATTGAACACAAGAAAGTAATTCGGGAGACGATGTATCTTCTTGAGCAGAGCCACAGAACCTACATGTACAGCTGCGACAATACCATTCTCCAGTAGGCATCTGAAAAGAGAAATGCATAAACTAAATACACATATAAAAGAATGATATCGCAGGAATTATAGACATTATATGGAGATATAAGAAAATTAAACAAAATAGCATGCCATTCTAGCAAAAACAAATCCAAAAAATCTCATGTTCAAATCAAGGAAAGGATATAAGCAATTGGTAATTTCCCTCTTATGGTGTCAAACCATGTTCAGATATGTATTCATCAAAATGAGCTGATGGCGCAAGAGTGATGTGTTCCTCTATATCTTTAACACATTTTCAATCTACGTCTATAAAAAAATATAAAAAAGTGTGCAGCACATAGTATATTTGCATACTCACCTTGATTCCTAAACAATCCAAGTGAAAAGTTGAAGTACAATGGTCGCAGCAGACCAAGTCACCACCATCACCACAAATGGCACAAGTATCATCATCCGGATCATCACCAGGATCTATCTTGTAAAATCCCTTCTTTCCATATTGTGTGTGCTTCTTCCATGCATCAAGTAAGCATTGCAACAACGAAACCCTGCCATCTTCAAGAAAGATGTGTGCATAGGGCTGCTGCTCTTTCGAACCAGCATGGAGTTCAAACTTCGCAACTGTAAGAATCTTGGAGCAGCATCCGCAGTAAATACCCTCCCTAGTAATTTTACCCTCCAGCATTGCCCTTGTCCCCTTGTTGTTCATGTATTTGACCTTTGAATCTTCAGAAACAACCCCCAGATCTATCATCCATGAATATATAGTTCGCTTCCATTTATAAGGAAAGTAGCCATCCATGTTATCTTCCATATTATGAGTACTACCACGGACACGAAGTCCACAACTCCGATGGCTTGCTTTTACTCTATCCTTGTTCTGATGCTTGTTTCGAGAACTGGCAAGGATAGCTTTTGGGTTTCTGCTACTGCTGTCCCCAGGTTTCTTCTCAGCATCATCAATTTCGTGCTTGGTCCTCCTCTTAACAATATTCTTTTTCAGCATCGCTAGATCATCCTTTGATATGGCATTGAAAGCATCTAGCTCAGTATTACTAAGTTTAGATGAGCAGTCATGTTGATTTTGAAACTGCTCTTGGAAAACTGCATAAGCTTTAGTAATGGACCAATAGCCAGTTCCTTGTGGAGAAATGTAGACAGAATCTTCATAATCTTTGTTTCTCCTGCTTCGTAGCTCAATTTTCCATCCATTACCTAGAAGTACGTTTTTTATCTGATTCCTGATATCCTGTTTGAGCTTGTTGCGAGGTCCTCCCCTAGGCTTCTTCATTTTATGCTTGTTGGGTGTACCAGATGTGCCTTGCAGATCATTGACTTCTGATTTTGCCTTCTTGGATAAATTATCTGGCGACCCTTTATGCTCAAGGAACCTCTTTTTCAGCTTCTTGTGTTTATCTTCTTTAGAAATCTCATCTTTCCGACTCAGTGAAGGCTTAGAATGATTTTGTGAGATCTTCAGTCCCACCACACTTGGATCACTTTTCCGCAGCATAATAGGAGAGACTAACTTTCCCATAACTCCCTTCTGACCATTTGTATCCTGCTTAGGGAGCTCTGCAAGGGCAGCACTTTTCTCCTCACGTCCCTTGTACCTATCACTGGATTCGCCATCCGCCTTTCTGTTCTTCGGCAGAAACTTTCCAGCAACAGTTTTTGAGTCTATGGATGATTTCTTCCTTGCCACATTGTCACCACCAAACTCTCCTTCCAACTTAGTTTTACTGGTCAGAACCTTTCCATCGCTGGTCTCTTCATCCACCTTAGTCTTCTTTGCCAGAATCCTGCCATCCCTGGTCTCCCCATCCACCTTACTATTCTTGGGGAGAACCTTGCCATCACTGGTTTCTGACACCATGTTATTTTTCTTCGGCAGAATCTTCAATACCCCTCTCTTTGTTGGCATTGTAATTTTAACAGCCTTCTCATCCCCCTCAGTGTTGTTCGACAGAATCTTGTTATCAATATTGTCAATGATCGTCTTGTTGTTCTTGGGCATGATCTTCAAAAGGCCTTTTTTCCCTTGCACTATTATAACATCCTGATTGCCAGAATCAACAGATTTGCCCCGTTCAGTCTTCAGTGGTGTCCGTTTTTCATGGCTTTGAAGCTCTACTTTCCCCCTCTTGTCATCCAAACTCAAAACCTTCTCCTTCATCTTTGAGCCACTGCTTGTCTTCATCTCCACCCTTCCATCACCATCAAGAACCCACCCAGCCCTTACCTCTGGCTTCTCCAACCGCCATGCAGGGAATCCCCGGGGCAGCATTTTACCACCAGTAACACTCTTAGACACACTTTTATTGCCTCCATCATCTCCTTCACGGACAGCTTCAACTCTGATCCTCTTGGGATCAGGCTGTGAACTACTCTCCGGCACACCTCCCTTATTCTTCACTGAACCATCTCCAAAGCTGGACTTAACACCTGAAACCTTCCCAGAATTAATAGTTGCCGCTGTCTGTTCCGATTGATCACCATCTCCACGGCTGCCGGAGCCAGCATTGCCCACAGAAGAGGCGCCAGCCTCCTGTCGCGTGGAGATGCAGTAATCGTCTGCCTCAGAGTCGCTGGACTCCATCACCAGCTGCCTCTTTCGCACCTTCTTCACCCCCGTGCCGCCGCCTTCCCCTTCCGAACCCATCAAAACCCACCTCAAAACCAATCCAAAACAGTTCAAACCCCCCTCCCCAAAACCATCGCCGAGCGCACCTGGATCAAGAAACACAAGAAAGAATCCTCTTTTAAGCACCAGAGAAAACTCTATCCAATCCTCCACCGAAAAAAAAAACGAGAGGGGAAAAAAATCCGCGACGGCGAGGCCTCCGACCGCCCGGGGCAGTTTCGGTTCGAAATTCCAGGAGATTGAGCCGAGTAGGGGCTCACCTGAATCGGCAGGGCGCCGCGGAGGCAGCGGAGTGGTCGGATTGCGGCGCCGATTGCTAGGGTTTCGGGGATCGCGGGAGATTTTGGGGCTGGGAGAAGACGGACGATGCGTCGCGCGGCGGGATTGGCTCTGCCTGCTCCTTCTCGTGCTCCTCGCCGGGAGGGGGACGGGGTCTGCGGATTAATATGGGGATCCAGGCAGGGGCCCCTTTGTATGTTCAAGTGTGCTAGTAATATTTCAGAAAAGCCCTGCCTGATATATAAATCGCGCCTGGGTCCGGGCTCGGGCGGTTCTTTCTCACCTCTTTGTAACAGTGATACCATTTTTGCTTAGACTGCCCCAGCTGGGAAAAACACATGCTGAAACGTTCACTTTCTGCTTTGATGCATGTATCATGGTCGCACGGCGATTTCTACAGTCGTTGGGCTGGTGAACTCTTTGAGAGGACACGAAGGAACACCGTGTCTACAGCGCAAAATAACAATATAGTGACAATTGTCTGTTCGGCTACCATATTCAGCAGTTACAGTTTATCGAGCGGTTGCGGTTGCTGAACATGGCAGCTGAACAAGTCTAGTGTCTAACAGGAAGAAAGCCTTCATCTGCCTCAATCCGACCAACCACCTGTCACGGTCCCGAGTGAGGCCCACATTGCCATGGTTCGGTTGCGTCAACATCGCCTTGCCACCATGCCGGGGGGGGGGGGGGGGGGGGGGCTGCCGAACCCATCAAAACCCACCTCAAAACCAATCCAAAACAGTTCAAACCCCCCTCCCCAAAACCATCGCCGAGCGCACCTGGATCAAGAAACACAAGAAAGAATCCTCTTTTAAGCACCAGAGAAAACTCTATCCAATCCTCCACCGAAAAAAAAAACGAGAGGGGAAAAAAATCCGCGACGGCGAGGCCTCCGACCGCCCGGGGCAGTTTCGGTTCGAAATTCCAGGAGATTGAGCCGAGTAGGGGCTCACCTGAATCGGCAGGGCGCCGCGGAGGCAGCGGAGTGGTCGGATTGCGGCGCCGATTGCTAGGGTTTCGGGGATCGCGGGAGATTTTGGGGCTGGGAGAAGACGGACGATGCGTCGCGCGGCGGGATTGGCTCTGCCTGCTCCTTCTCGTGCTCCTCGCCGGGAGGGGGACGGGGTCTACAGATTAATATGGGGATCCAGGTAGGGGCCCTTTTGTATGTTCAAGTGTGCAATAGTATTTTCCGAAAACGCCCTGTCTAATATATAAATCGCGCCTGAGTCCGGGCTCGGGTTCTTATCCATCTCTTTTGTAACAATGATAAATTTTTTCTTAGACTGCCCAGGTGGGAAAACCGCATGCTAAAGGTTCACTTTCTTCTTTGGCGCATGCCATTATGCTCTATGATGCTGAGATCAAATTCCCACCTTCCGGATCATGTAAAAATACATGCACTCACGTGGTCGAACGGGGAGTCCTACGGCCTTTAGGCTGGTGAACTCTTGCGAAGACATGGAGGAACGCGCCTAATGGAGGTGGGTGCTCCCCTTTCCTCGCCACCATGTCGACAGCGTAAAATAACTGCGCGAATGAAATGGAGGGTGCTCTGACGTAGCCGTCCCACACGTTGTTGGTCATTGGTGCCTAACATTGCAATGAGCAATCGTGTCTCAACATCGGGTTTGAGAGTCAGAAGAAATTGGATTTGAGCACCACTCACGTTGCAAGTAGTCTTATATATAAGCAGTGCTACGATATAGTAACAACATTGAGATATTCTAAATATAGACATAGAAGAAGGTGAAAAATGAAAAATTGCAACAACAATAATGATATGACACAATTTGGTAATGCATATGAAAGCCAATAAAAAGCATAAATGCAGTGTATCGCTAAAGGACGATATGAGGTTGGACTTGTGATGTGGGGTGCTTTGCTCCAATTACCTTTTATGTCTTGTGTATTGGCATACATTATAAATTTATGTTAGGTGATGCGTTATCCTAACCATATTTGTCCACATGTTAAATGTGTCCAAAGCTAGACTTAAGTCCAACACATTTATTGCACTGGAAGCATCTAAGGTTGTCTTAACCTCATCAACAACATTTGTCTCATTAGAGGCATCACAAGCTAAACTTACAGTGGGATGTACCTTCATCCAAGTTTTATTTCTCGTATTAGAGGCATTAAGCCATATTTATATAGATGGTGCCTTTGTTATAACTACATTTGTCGCAATAAGAGGATGCGTCCAAAGGTAGACTCATGGTAGGTTGTTTTCGCTCTAACTACATTTGTCGCATTATGGGCATTCAAGGTTGGGCTTACTGCAGGACAATGCTTTTGCCCAACTACATTTAGGATATACGAGGTTGGACTTTGTAGTGACATATTGGCTGGCTCTATCTACCTTCTTGGCGCGTACCAGATGCGGGTGGTAGAGGAGAGGGGGAGGGGGGG
>LAPY01004117.1:10432-30729 GCA_000970635.1 Eragrostis tef
TTGTGAGTTTTTTTTTTTTTTTGGGGGGGGGGGAGGCGAATTTGGTGCATATCATGTGAAAAATGTTTTCATACATGTAAAGATTGTATAATACTCAAACCTTTTAATATTTCACAATTCAACCATTTGTACATCCAAACAGAAATTGGAATTGGCTGCTACTTACTAATTCCAACTACCAATTACATGAACATCCAAACAACAGAATCGGCATTGCAAGCCATTTCCAATACAACTCAGCTTTGGTATTCAGGTCCAATTCAATTCCTTCCTTTGAATATCGACATCCAAACGGAGCCTTATAAATTTTTCAGAAGAAACCTCGTAATGTTTTTTTGGCTGTTGAACAACTTTTATTTGAGTAAATTTATTATATTCTATATCCACCTCTTATTGTCTCCAGAAAGCTTTCAAGCATTCATATCGCCTCTTCTAAAACAGAAGAACCTTCATAAAGCTTTTGTTTTCTTCTCAAGGCTCACTTTCTCCATCCAGCTTCATCTCTGCTCTAGTCCATCTCCTCTAGGCTTTTTCTTTGTAACTTGATATATGTTTATTTTTGTGTGTGTTAGTTGCTTTGCCAGGTGCAAGCTGCAAAGCCAATATCTATACTGCCCTTCCATACCCTTATAATAATCAAACGTGACAGGTTCATGGTGTTGTTGCTGATCTTCTTATCATCAGCACACCACAATGTGCATCATATACCATTCCTTGTAAATTTACCTATGATTTCTTTTTTGACAGCTGCCATTTCTTTTTCTTGTCTTTAGCATTTGGTAACCTTAGGTACTTATAGTTCCGACATGTTAAATGTTCCTTTGTCCAAACACAACTGACGAAAATTTTATTCTGCAGAGTTACCACTCTACCTCATTCTAGGCATGCTGTGTGGGGTAGTGAGTGTGGCGTTCAGACAGTTGGTTGTTTGGTTCACAAAGACTTTTGACATGATAAGGAAAAAATTTGGCCTTCCTGCTGTAGTATGTCCGGCTTTAGGTGGTCTTGGGGCAGGATTAATAGCTCTAAGGTACCCTGGAATACTATATTGGGGGTTCACCAATGTTGATGAGATTCTACATACGGGTAAAAGTGCTTCAGCTCCTGGAATCTGGCTCTTAGCTCAATTAGCTGCTGCAAAAGTTGTGGCAACTGCACTCTGCAAAGGTTCTGGTCTTGTTGGTGGCCTTTATGCACCGAGCTTGATGATTGGTGCTGCAGTTGGTGCTGTTTTTGGAGGCTCAGCAGCAGAGTTAATAAACTCTGCGATTCCGGGTAACACTGCTGTTGCACACCCTCAAGCTTATGCGCTAGTAAGTTCTCTATTTACATTAACAACAATTAAAAATTAGACAATGCTGTGAGTATACTTATACTGATTTTCTACTCAATTTAGGTGGGAATGGCTGCTACTCTAGCCTCAGTGTGTTCTGTTCCATTAACATCAGTCCTGCTGCTCTTTGAATTGACTAAGGATTACAGAATTCTGCTTCCTCTGATGGTAATGTTACGCCCAATGCATTTGTTGTTTTGCTACACTAGCATATAGGTTAACATATTTGACGTTTAATTGCGCCGATGAACAGGGAGCTGTTGGTTTAGCAATATGGGTCCCATCTGTCGTAAATCAATCTGGAAGCAAAGATACATTTGAGGCAACATCTCCTCGACATGGTTATTCTTCACTATCGCCTCATGCAGATAGGAATGAGACAGATTGGAGACGACCAGATGGTGATGACGTTGAACTTGCAATTCTTGACGACGACCCCTACCACTATGTCAGTAACAACGAGGAGATGCTTCTCGATGACTTGAAGGTTGATGATTGTTGAAGTTTTTCTTTTATGTTTTGTTGAAAGTTGTTTGTAGAATAGTTAAATGAGTAATAATACATGTTTTTAACTTACTAATGCCTGCTCTTCCAGGTATCACAAGGTATGTCAAAGCATTATGTTAAGGTTACGCCCACATTCACTATCAAGGAGGCAACAAGGCTTATGCAAGAGAAGCAGCAAAGTTGTGTTCTTGTTGTAGATAATGAAGATTTTCTTGAGGGAATTGTGACATTCGCGATTCCGGGTAACACTGCTGTTGCACACCCTCAAGCTTATGCGCTAGTAAGTTCTCTATTTACATTAACAACAATTAAAAATTAGACAATGCTGTGAGTATACTTATACTGATTTTCTACTCAATTTAGGTGGGAATGGCTGCTACTCTAGCCTCAGTGTGTTCTGTTCCATTAACATCAGTCCTGCTGCTCTTTGAATTGACTAAGGATTACAGAATTCTGCTTCCTCTGATGGTAATGTTATGCCCAATGCATTTGTTGTTTTGCTACACTAGCATATAGGTTAACATAAACATATTTGACGTTTAATTGCGCCGATGAACAGGGAGCTGTTGGTTTAGCAATATGGGTCCCATCTGTCGTAAATCAATCTGGAAGCAAAGATACATTTGAGGCAACATCTCCTCGACATGGTTATTCTTCACTATCGCCTCATGCAGATAGGAATGAGACAGATTGGAGACGACCAGATGGTGATGACGTTGAACTTGCAATTCTTGACGACGACCCCTACCACTATGTCAGTAACAACGAGGAGATGCTTCTCGATGACTTGAAGGTTGATGATTGTTGAAGTTTTTCTTTTATGTTTTGTTGAAAGTTGTTTGTAGAATAGTTAAATGAGTAATAATACATGTTTTTAACTTACTAATGCCTGCTCTTCCAGGTATCACAAGGTATGTCAAAGCATTATGTTAAGGTTACGCCCACATTCACTATCAAGGAGGCAACAAGGCTTATGCAAGAGAAGCAGCAAAGTTGTGTTCTTGTTGTAGATAATGAAGATTTTCTTGAGGGAATTGTGACATTAGGTGACATCCGTCGTAAAGGATTTGAACCAAGTGAAAACTCCAATAGTACCGTGGGAGATTCATCTGCCTTGGATGTATATAAACTGACATCCTTCCTGTATTATTCTTTACGTTACCAACACATGCATTTAATTGGCAATTTTGCAGGAAAATTCTTCTCTTGTCTCATCATGCCTCACTCGAGGTTTTCAGTTCCATGGCAATGAAAGAGGACTAGTGACCTGCTTTCCAGATACAGACCTGAGCACTGCTAAGGTGCTTATGGAAGTCAAAGAAATTAAGCAACTTCCAGTGGTCAAACGTGGTGCTGGTCGTGGGAATGATGGGAGGCGTAAGGTCCTTGGCCTTCTTCATTATGATTCGATAGGATGGTGCTTAAGGTGATCCTTCTCCCTATTTCTGTTTCTTATTAAAGTTCTTGATTCGCTTCTGTGATGATATTTTCCTTCAGGAATTGATTGATTTGGAGCCACTTTTGTAGCTTATATTAGCAGCTTTAACTGCTTTAGGACCCAAAAATGTTTGTATTGAGTCCTCATCTAATACATCCTGGAACCCACATAACTTAGTTGACCCCGATATGATCGGAATGTACCTCTCTCAATACCATTGTATTGTACAAGTTCTCATCCTTGGAAATATGACATGGCCCCCGTACTATTGGATTTTGTTCTTTAAAACATTTAATTGGTAACCTTTTATATTCACTTAGGGAATTGTATGTGCCCTTTGTTATTCGATCTAAAAAAAATTGGATTAAAAAACTAAGGGATCTAGCCATATATCGTATATGTAAAACAGAGATGAAAATCCTCCAAAACATAGTATGCTTAGTTGACCTCATTTTCTCATCCTAAATACCAAGTACCTCATTGTGTGACAGTTTATATTCTTTGGGGTTCAGGCGGCACTTTGTAGATAACTTAGAAAACAAACTTTTGCGTATGTGAATGTTTCCGATCTACTTCTATTTATAAGATATAGCAGTAATAACCGACATCAGAGTATTGGTCGAACAACCAGTGTTTCAAAGATTACCAGTAACAGAATGTGAAACCTGGTCAGGTTCTTCAAGGCCCCAGCACAGCCCCTAGATTTTAATCTCTGATCAATAACTGTATCAAAATGTTAGAAAAGCTCTTCATTGATATCTTTCAAATATTCAGAGTCTTATATTGAAATTTGGAAAAGAAACGATTGTCTTGGAGGGCTAGATATCTCCACGGAACTTGAGTCAGTCATATTCTGTGTTTGAAGATCATAACTGATGCCTTGTGCAAGAGTGATAGGAACTGACTGACATAGGAGAACACTTCTGCTTCCTTCCCAAAATTGTTCTGATGCAAATGTTTGGGCTGTTATCCATTTTGCAGGGAGGAGCTTGAGCGGTGGAAGGCACTGTACCAAAGAGAGCATTTCCAGCAGACAACAGTAAATGGGCAATGAACAGGAAGAGACTGATGTTTTGATTGTATCTAGGAAGAGGCTGATGTTTTGATTGTATCTTGCAGAGAGAAAATATGGGATACATAAAGGGACCAAAATTAGGTTAAATTTAGAAACAGCTATGAGTTCCCTCATCAAAGTGTAAAGTCTATTCTAGGTCGCCAGTACATACATTTGTAATGAACACAAATATAAGAGGTGATTGTGTGCTGTGTTTTCATCTTTCATTCTCAATTTCTGAAATTCTGAGATGGTACTGGAACCCTTGTTTATTGCATGATATTACCACTCGAAATTCTGGCTATGTTGGAGAGAAGAAACAGCTAATACTGGATGTATGGAGTTCTTGGTGACATGTTTTGGCTGGCATCTCCCCTTCTACTTATTTATCAGAGCCCATGTTTTTGGGAACGCTAGCTGCTTGATCGATCCCTTGTTTTGGTGGAGCACTATACTCGATCATCAGTGTCCATGCATGTGTCCCATGGACTATGTTTAATCTCAGTGACTTGAAATGTCTTACCTATTGAATTGTTGTATGTTATGACATGTGCACTCCTTGCAGTTATGCTGCTGTGCACGCTTTTGCTGTTTGTATGAAACTAGTGTCTTTGTTGATCGTGACCCGAGTGGAACTAGAATAACAGTTGCAAATCCAGTACTGGTCGTTTGGTCCGTTGATCAATGGGCAGTGTGCAATAGTCGACGGGAGGAGCTTTTTTCGATGGGTTGACTTTGAATTTGAAGATGGACGCCGGCGGGTTGTAGAGTCAAGAATTCAGTTCGACGATCACTTTCTGATTGGGCACACAGCGTCTGACGACCAACCCTGAGGCAAACAGCATATCAGCTGCTGGTACACCGTGGCACTGGCGATCCCGATTTGCCAATTGCCATCGCTTTTAGCAAGACTGATGGACCGCTCATCCCTTCATCTCATTTGTTTTGTTCACGCTAGTCCTTTGAAAGACTGATGTTTAGCAGCATCTCCAGGTCTTGGCTGTCCTCGCGCACCAAGTTCTTCGAAGACTGTAAGAAACCATTAGCTCTGTACAATAATTACCTTCGGTGAGACTGCTGTTTTGTTGGTATAAGACCAAATCGTGTCGTATAGGGGTGCTTTGTATCGAAAAGGGTGCAATTCCCTTTACCTTGTACTCTGGTTTATCATTTTAATATAATGGAGTACGCTAATTATATAAAAAAATCGTGTCTAATTCCCCAAAGAGACCAGCAAACTGCACAAAGCAAGAACAATATATTTTCTTTTTGTGAAAGTAAGAACAATATATTTTCTTGTACCATCCATGTTCCAGCAAACGCCTTCGATGTCTTCTACACACACCCACTGGACTTGTCTCCCAACCTTCGATGTCTTCTACACACATCCACTGGACTTGTCTCCCAACCCACAGAATCTCCGATTCAACACCATAAAGAAACTGCTACAATGCATCAAAATTGAACATTACGCAATTTCTCTTCCAACCCAGCGTTTGGATCCATCCCATTTCTTTCTCAGATTTCACTGACATCGCTGCCGACAGAAGCTTTTCATGCCATGACATCCACAGTAAAATCTGAACATTCAGGGTGTCCCAAATATCAACCATCCTCATATCCACAGCTCCACTGAAATGTATGTAAGGATCTAGCAGTATGTTGACCAGTGTTTTCAAGTCTCTTATCACGCTCTTCAGACGTACTTATATTTCTTTCCTCCAAGGCTCCAACCAACCTCGCTACTAGGTTATTCTGCCACTTCACAAAGTTGAAAGATCTTTTTTTTTTCCGCGGCGAAATCCGAAAGATGTTCAGAAACCTATCCCTCGGCCGAGTTAATTAGCGGGTGTGCTGTCATGTGAGGATCAGAGCAAATGTTGCTTGGGACTTCAAATTTTCAGTCGTCAGTTGGATGCCGGCTAGGCTACTAAACGACTGAAAATTGCGTAATCGCAGGTAAATACCATCAATCTGAGTTACTGGAAACTGTCGCATCATAAACCCTGACTACTCCGTTCGCCGGCAGCCATTCTAGCGGTGCTCCTTGCCTCCTCCTCCGTGCTCTTGCCGGGGAAGGAATACCCATTTGTCAACCATTCGAGGAAGGCGGCGGCGTGGGGCAGAAATGAGCGCACAACAACATGTCCTCGCAGATCGATCTCTTCTCGGCACGCATCAAGGGCCTCAGGGCAGGGCTCGAGTTTGAGAGCCGCAAGTTAAGGCGGGAGTTGCTGAGCGAGGTGCTCACCGACTCACGGAGCAGAGACGGCGAGTCCCACCGGCTGCGGGAATCGGTGAGGTTAGCGTCGTCGGCGAGGAGGTGCGCGCGCCTGGAGAGGGCTCGTGGAGAATGCGGCAATGGAGAAGCAGCACGTTCCCGGGCTGCAGCGGCGGGAGCTCGCCGGCGGCCGGCCTCAATGGATCTCAGGTCGTCGCGGTCTTGACCGGAATTTGTACAGCACGCTTCAGATCGAACGGTCACAGATTGCTCACAACAACGAACCCGACAGTCAAACGCCTTTTACAAAGAAGCCGCTCAATTGATTAATCGCGATCCAAAAATTTACAAATAACCCCTTTTTTGAATCGCTAATAATAGTCGCGATCCAAATATTTTCACAAAACCCCCCAATATGGATCGCGATTAATAGTCGCGATCCAAATATTTACAAAATACCCCCTGCGCCGACCATCTTCCTCATCTGGCTCACGGCGCACCCGCCCTCCGGCCCTCCCGGCGGCGGCGACGCTTCCCGCGCCGTCGCGAATGGGCTCCCACTCACGCTCCTGCTCGTTTCTCCTTACCCGGACCCGGAGTTCCGCTGCCGTGCCCCTCCTATTCCGTACCGCCACCGCGTATGGACATCGAGGAGGGCCAGTGGCCGCCGCCTCCAACTCCTCGTCCACGGTCACGGCTGCGGCTGAGATGCAGAGGGTCCTGCCGGAATAGAAGGTACTGCTTATCCTTCTGCTATAAAGTGATTCGAATTGACGCAGAGCTAGCTATCTCATTGGAAGTGCATTGATTTTACCTTCACAAACCTTGAGCTATTTTGCTTAATTGGTTTTGTTCTTTCACAGAGACGCTCGGCACCCCAACATCGTGCTATCAGTGCTCGTCTGCGTGATGGGGTCGATGGAAGGGAATAAACACGGTACATGCTGGCGTGGCCCTGCTGTAACAGCATTATGGAGTGCTGAAATTCTGGCAAGGTAATGTACTGGAATTGCTTTGGTCAATCTTGTTTAATGCAAGAGATTACCACTCAACTTTCTTGTTATGTTAGAATAGACCAAATAGGTAGTATGCTTTGTCATGTACTATTTTTGTGGTGCTTCCATATACTAGAACAACTGCACATATGAATGTTCAGCATGCTGAGATGCCAACGTACATCATTAAACGAGTGTTCCGTCTGTGCTCAACTAACATAAGTTAGAGAATAAGCTGTAACAGCATTAACAAACTCTACAGATTTTTAAACTGCTTATTTCTCCAGGACACTAGACTGAATAATTCGACGAACACAATAGTGATGTTTGAAGGTTTGAGCACCCAAATTCAGCAGTTGCCCCCTCCCTCTCCTTTCCTCTTCTGAAACTCTTTTCCCTCTTCCTGCTTACAATTGTAAGAATTATTTGTGTTCCTGAAACGCTGAAATCAAAGAAAGGAGGTACAATAAAAGAAAAATATTAACTACATTGTTTGTTTACACAACCAGAACAAAACACCAATCTATCTCATCTTCCTTCCTGCTATTTACATCTTAGGGCTCTGAGGCAACCTTCACATTCGCTGCTGGTAAGTTTGTGAGACAGTCCTAGCTGCTACTGGCTGCACCTCATGATTCACCTTCATCTCACCTCTTGGCAGCATGAGCCCTGTGTAGTGCTGCATTGCTGGTGGATGACCAGGAATGTGCACTGGCATGGTGGTCCCAGGAGACGGTACCTGTAGCGCCATGCCAGGTGGGATCATTCCGAAGCAGAAACCGCCTGAAGCTGCACTGAGCTGTGATGGGAGACAAACTGAGCCATAGGCAGCAATGCCGCCGAACTGTGCAATGCTGGCTTGTGCCAGTTGTGGTCTCTGGTGAAGGCTGGTAACCTGTGGTGCAGCGCCGGAGCTTGGATGCCCACTACTATTTCTAGCAGCTGGAACTTCATGGTTGTGCTTGCCCTCATATGTTGTGATGACGGATTTGAGATCATTTGAGGCTCTCTCCACATGCTTGCGCACCCCGCAGCCCGCTTGAGTGCATTTGTAGTAACTCCTGCACACAATTAGAAGGGTGATTCTTTATTGATGAACTATTATGAAGCTAAAACTTTACTTGGTTTTCTAACAAATGACGAAAGAGGTGGGAATGACACTAAATCTGACCTTGGGTTTGGATTTCCTTTGACAACTTTCTGCCCATACTTGCGCCAGCGATAGCCATCATCAAGGATGTCGACCTCACTTGTGGTTTGTACAATAATCCGAGGTTCCCTCACAGCCCTTGATGCCATAGCTGCCATGTCAATGGTACTTGTGGTAGTGTTATTAGCGGCAGAAACATCCATTTTCCTGAAATAAATTCAAAGGAAGCAGTAAGAATCGATTTACTGGGATGGAGGATGGTATGTTTGTATGATGTATTTCGAGATAGGATCCAACCTTCTTTTGGATTCAGTCTCATCTTCATCCCTGTCAAAGGTTGAAGGAATGGTCCCATGTGTTGCTTTCTCATCCTTATCACTAGAGGAGACTGTTGAGGAGACATCCACAGCTTCTCGAGACTCCGTCACAGATGTGTCAGCAATCTCTGTTGTGGTAAGAGAACCAGACAGTTTTGTTTCAAGAACTCCGCTGTGCACATCATGGATGTGGCCATTAGGGGTGCTTCCCTGCAAAGGTGCTGTGCTGTGGCCAGGTTTGGAACCAAAATTCTCCAGGCAATCAGCTTGCAAGTCACTGGAGTGTGACATAGGGACATTTGACCGGCGGTTGGGAGGCGGCAAAGGGTGACTGTGAGAACCTTTGTAGACTATCTCTGTTATGTGACCCTCTTGAGAACGCTCAACCTTTTTCTTGACAGGGCAATTTGGATGAGTGCATTTGTAGTAGCTTCTTGGATGCTCACTGTTCTTGACTTGCTTTTGTCCGTACTTTCTCCAGTTATATCCATCCTCGGCAGGAGCAGTAACTGGACCTGAGGAATACTCCCCATTTTCGGTTTCTTCGCTTTCTTGTTCATCGGCAGGGGAAGGGTGGTCATTGTCTAACATGGAATCACATGTCTTAGGTTTAACAAGGTTTGTGTCAGTTACATCCTTTGTCCCTCCAGAATTAGACTGAAGACTTGATTCCCCCCGCTGATTATCATTTGCCGAGGAATGGTCTTGGTGAACAACACTTGCACCCTGGAAAGTGCAAATTTCATCACACTAAATGCATTATGAACTGATATGTGTGTTTGTGCGTGTCAAATTTGCAGGAGAAACAAAAAAAGGAGGCAATTAAGAAATATCAATGTCAGCAGATTGAAGTGGCTATAATGTTTAAGCAAAGTTACCTTGTCTGCAGTCAAAAAGTTTGGTGGTTTAGACCTCAAAATCGGCTGGAAGGAAAATGCAGAATCATGTAAGCAATCTCCAGCCTTCTTGGGGATCGATGGTGTCACATATTTACAGTTGTGAGGCATCAGAAATGGCAATTTACCAGTTGTAGGAGAAGGCTGTGCCTGCATGAATCATAAATAGTTACAGAAGGAACGGTTGGATCTTCCTTTTTTATTGTTGAGATTCCACTCTTCGTTGAGAAATTGTTAATAAAGTCATAACAAAAAATAAATGCTATCCAGGTCAGATTTGCATGTGATTTCGCCAAGCACAGGCAAACATGTTTGATGTGATAAATCATCTCAATAAGCATTACACAAATGAATACATATATTTAGTACTTACAATAGCATTTGGAAGGAAAACCGGTGACTCAAGAAGTTCCCGTGGACTCACACCAGGTGGAATTGTCACGGGTGACCGAATTGGTGCAGATGAACAGACACGAGATGTATCAATTTTCAAGACGCCAAAACCAGCCCTTGCAGCCATCCTCTCTGCAAGACCTCCATGTGAGGTTGAGTTCTCATTGGAATCAAACATGTTTGATTCAAACTGGACAGATGCTTTTGTATCTTGCACAGTTTCTTCGCCACTCGAATCAAAGGAACTTTTGTTTTTATCGATTACATCCTGGATTTTGTTACTACAGTTCTCACTGAAAATGTTGGAGAATGGTCCAGAGCTGAATTCTTCGTTCCAGAAGCTGGACATTAGTGTTCTTGGGCTGGGTGAGGGAAGCATCCAATCCTCCATCAGAGCTCCACGGTTGTTAGTTCCGGCCATGAAGGTGATGACTCTTGCCCAGACTAACTGTAAAGGTAAACCATATCATTCTACTTGAAACATTGAACAATTCTTGTAACAGAAAACAAAACAATAGGTGCATAGCACACATGACGCGAAATAAAGATCCCTAGAGATCAAGCAGGTTGAAATAAAGATCCAATCATTCAGTTAAAATTTAAATGCATGAGCTGACATGATCTGAACAAGTACAGTTCTAATTTCTAAACATGGAAATCAGGCAACCTTGCACAAAACGTCAAAGACACAATGGAAATAGAGCACTTCATTGCTCAACTCAGGAAACCGTACAAAGATCTTGTGGAGTTCATACCCACAGAAACTAAAGAACATCTAGATTAATGATCCCGTGGAGATGTTGTTTTATTCCTGCTGAGCGCAACAGGTACATAAAACACCTGAAGAGACAATCTGACAAGAAATGGATAGATTTAAGCAGGTAGGCAATAACCAGTATGCAAAAATTTACATTTCAGGCCATGAATTGCTGCAGAAAATCCCACAAATACGACATTTTGACTCGGATCAAAGGCGATTCCCAGCAACATCATGCAAATTACCCTCTCTCTCTCTCACACACACACACACACACAACTCAAGTGACAGGAATTCACAAAGCATCGGTTTTGATGACAAAGTAAGGAATTCAAAATGGCACCTTAAGCTGCCGGAGCGGACGATGACAACACTTCCTCCTCTAGCGTAGAATGTAGAAGCGGCCAGAGAAGATGGGGCGGCAGGGTGGATGTGCGATTGGGGTGGATGAAAGGGTAGTGGCAGAGACGACAAGCAGGTCGAATCGTGCGCCCCTGGGGATAAGAACAATTGGCCTCTGACTAGGGACAAAGATTTCTGTCTTGTATGGCCTTTTGGGTTCCTTTCCGTCTTGCAATTCTCTCTCACCAGAATTACAAGAACTTATTAGCCAAACAATCCTGCAGCTACAGTGGAAATCAGATTCTTGCTCCACAAAAGAGAATCTGTTCTGAGACGACTAATGAGATTCACTGCTCTCTCTCTCTCTCTCTCTCTGGTTTCTTGATATTTTGGTGGCTGTTTATATTTACAGGGAGGAGAGAGGGCGGTTTGGCAGAGGATGCGAAGGGAATGGCAGAGAAACTGGAATGATTTGTTGCAGGCGATAGGCTCCTCCTAATTTGAGCACCGACTTGCGAGGCTGTCGTCTTCCCCGCTCACTTTTCCCCATCTTTTATGGGAACGGTTGCGCTTTAACCGTATGACAGTTTAACCCTGTTATCTTTATACATGGGTTTAATCTGCTCCAGTCTATGCAAATGATGCTCCTTTTTCGAACAACAAAATATTTATCTAGTTAAGCAGCACAACTTCAGCATCCACTATCAAGTATCATTTCTTTCTTTAGCAGTTTAGATCGACTTAAAAGGAAAACATTCTATTACAAGTTGGACTTTTCTTTTTTTATTACTCATTTTTTCTCCTGAAAGGATCTTCGTACGAATCAAAGTACTCCACTGAAAAGGATAGAGATGCTGCAAGTTGCATGACAGCTCCATTCTTTGGGCTCTTGCAGCAAGTGGGTTTGTACTGAAACACTGAACAAAGATCGTGCGTTGCCTTGTGCAGAGCGGCAGAGAGAAGTAGTGGGGTTCATCTTCTCTTCTCAAAACTTCGGTGGTCATCTTCTCTTCTTTGAGTTACCGCCATTTTTGTCACCAATTCAGTTGAACGCAACGACACAAGTCCAATGCATCACGTTAACTGAAGCACTATGAGCATAATAGGTGCATTCCCCCCCTCCTCTTGTCAACCAAGCATAAAAAGCATATTGCCACACATGACGCAAAATAAAGATCCCTAGAGATCAAGCAGATTGAAATAAAGATCCAACCATTCAGTTAAGGTTTAAATACATGAGCTCACATGATGTGAACAAGTACAGTTCTAATTTCTAAACATGGAAATCGGGCAACCTTCCACAAAGATCGACGTCAAAGACACAATGGAAATAGAGCACTTCATTGCTCAACTCAGGAAACCGTACAAAGATCTTGTGGAGTTCATACCCACAGAAACTAAAGAATATATAGACTAATGATCCGGTGGAGATGTTGTCTTATTCCTGCTTAGCGCAACAAGTTTACATAAACACCTGAAGACACAATCTGACAAGAAATGGATAGATTTAAGCAGGTAGACAATAAACAGTATGCAAAAATTTACATTTCAGGCCACGAATTGCTGCAAAAACTCCTACAAATACGACATTCTGACTCAGATCAAAGGCAATTCCCAGCAACATCATGCAAATTACCTCAAACCTCTCTCTTTCTCTCTCACACACACAACTCAAGTAACAGGAATTCACAAAGCATCGCTTTTGATGACAAAGTAAGGGATTCAAAATGGCACCTTAAGTTGCCGGAGCGGACGATGACAACGCTTCCTCCTCTAGTGTAGAATGTAGAAGCGGTCAGAGAAGAGGGGGCGGCAGGGTGGATGTGCGATTGGGGTGGATGAAAGGGCAGTGGCAGAGACGACAAGCAGGTCGAATCGTGCGCCCCTGGGGATAAGAACAATTGGCCTCTGACTAGGGACAAAGATTTCTGTCTTGTATGGCCTTTTGGGTTCCTTTCCGTCTTGCAATTCTCTCTCACCAGAATTACAAGAACCTATTAGCCAATCATGGCATCAAACAATCCTGCAGCTACAGTGGAAATCAGATTCTTGCTCCACAAAAGAGAATCTGTTCTGAGACGACTAATGAGATTCACTGCTCTCTCTCTCTCTCTCTCTCTGGTTTCTTGATATTTTGGTGGCTGTTTATATTTACAAGGAGACAGGGCGGTTTGGCAGCGGATGCGAAGGGAATGGCAGAGAAACTGGAATGATTTGTTGCAGGCGATGGGCTCCTCCTAATTTGAGCACCGACTTGCGAGGCTGTCGTCTTCCCCGCTCACTTTTCCCCATCTTTTATGGGAACGGTTGCGCTTTAACCGTATGACAGTTTAACCCTGTTATCTTTATACATGGGTTTAATCTGCTCCAGTCTATGCAAATGATGCTCCTTTTTCGAACAACAAAATATTTATCTAGTTAAGCAGCACAACTTCAGCATCCACTATCAAGTATCATTTCTTTCTTTAGCAGTTTAGATCGACTTAAAAGGAAAACATTCTATTACAAGTTGGACTTTTCTTTTTTTATTACTCATTTTTTCTCCTGAAAGGATCTTCGTACGAATCAAAGTACTCCACTGAAAAGGATAGAGATGCTGCAAGTTGCATGACAGCTCCATTCTTTGGGCTCTTGCAGCAAGTGGGTTTGTACTGAAACACTTGACAAAGATCGTGCCTTGTGCAGAGCGGCAGAGAGAAGTAGTGGGGTTCATCTTCTCTTCTCAAAACTTCGGTGGTCATCTTCTCTTCTTTGAGTTACCGCCATTTTTGTCACCAATTCAGTTGAACGCAACGACACAAGTCCAATGCATCACGTTAACTGAAGCACTATGAGCAACAGCGACTGCATCACTGAGGTGAATTCTGACTGTCCGAACAAATCTTTTCGGCTCCTGCAGCCGAATTACGGCCTCAGAACAGCAGTGCAGGCTTTGTGCTCTACGATGCACGCATACTTGCGCAAGATGCAACAAGATTGCTTATATTTTGTTGCGTGATAAAAAAAACAAGGAGACAGGGCGGTTTGGCAGCGGATGCGAAGGGAATGGCAGAGAAACTGGAATGATTTGTTGCAGGCGATGGGCTCCTCCTAATTTGAGCACCGACTTGCGAGGCTGTCGTCTTCCCCGCTCACTTTTCCCCATCTTTTGTGGGAACGGTTGCGCTTTAACCGTCTGACAGTTTAACCATGTTATCTTTATACATGGGTTTAATCTGCACCAGTCTATGCAAATGATGTTCCTTTTTCGAACAACAAAATATTTATCTAGTTAAGCAGCACAAATTCAGCATCCACTATCAAGTATCATTTCTTTCTTTAGCGGTTTAAATCGACTTAAAAGGAAAACATTCTATTGCAAGTTGGACTTTTCTTTTTTTATTACTCATTTTTTTCTCCTGAAAGGATCTTCGTACGAATCAAAGTACTCCACTGAAAAGGATAGAGATGCTGCAAGTTGCATGACAGCTCCATTCTTTGGGCTCTTGCAGCAAGTGGGTTTGTACTGAAACACTTGACAAAGATCGTGCCTTGTGCAGAGCGGCAGAGAGAAGTGAACAAAGATCGTGCGTTGCCTTGTGCAGAGCGGCAGAGAGAAGTAGTGGGGTTCATCTTCTCTTCTCAAAACTTCGGTGGTCATCTTCTCTTCTCTGAGTTACCGCCATTTCTGTCACCAGTTCAGTTGAACGCAACGACGCAAGTCCAATGCATCACGTTAACTAAAGCACTATGAGCAGCAGCAACTGCATCACTGAGATGAATTCTTATTGTCCGAACAAAATTTTGCAGCTCCTGCAGCCGAATTACGGCCTCAGAACAGCAGTGCAGACTTTGTGCTCTACTCGATGCACGCAAACTTGCCCAAGATGCAACAAGATTGCTGATATTTTATGGTACCAGAAGGCAAGGGCGTTTTGAATGTGATATATGCAGAATGGGGCCTATCCAGAGCTTACATCCGAATTTCTGAATGAAGAGATGCAGGAAACGCATGCTAGTATGGGCATTTTCACGAATTGATGCAGTCGGTAGACATTTCATTGACTGATTAAGGGATAAGGCACAAAGAAAATTCTGGAAGTAGCAATGAAGAGCAAATGGATAATGGAGCATGATCAGCTTATTTGGCATAAGATAGTTTCTGTTCACGAACAACTATGTGATGGGTCATCTCAAAGGTTGCAATAACCCCAGAGTTATCAAATCGAATCCCTTCAGAGTTAGAAAAATCGAATCCCTTCCAAAAAGCGTGATTAGCATCATAAAATTTATTCCCTGATCTCCCTGCGTTTTATGTGCATTACTTGTGGCATATCCATCAAACGCCAAAACAGAGCATTATTTGTGGCAAACAGTTAGCTCTGTCTAGCGTCCTGATTCAGCTGCTGTTTTACCGTCTCTCTTTTAGCGTCGCATACGTAGCAAGTGGTATCCGATCCTGCTTATCTGGCGGATGAAATGGAATTAGACTAAAGTTGCCTTGATAATCTCGAGCGGTCATCCTTTGAGGCTAGCGACGTGGTTTGCAAACGAGAGAGAATGCAAGCGCCCACCACAGCCCACGAAACGCTAGGCCCATGCCCATCTATGTGGCCCATCCAAGTTCAGACTTCTGGTTCGAAGAAACCGTGGGCTCTCGCCCACCGCTCGCGAGTTCGCTGAACGGAGCGGTGCGTCGTGCCGCACGCCCATGAGCGCTGCCTCCGCGCCCTAGAATCGCGCTCCCCGCCTCGGGATCGCGCGTTGCCAGATGCTCTCCCTGGGCGCCATCCGCAACATCTGCGCCGCCTTCGACGCCGTCGCGCTCACCGTCATCGCCGCGGGTCCGCGCACGCGCACTCCCCGCATCCTGCTGACTTCCCCACTATCGCCGCCTGCCACGCCGCGATCTCTGCCTCCAAGAGCAGCCGCCGCCGCCAGCCCTCCTCTTCTCCCACCGACGCCCCCACAAAGGAGCCCGCGCCGGCGGAGCAGCCGGCACTGGTCAGGATCAAGCACGAGCGGGACCCGGAGCGGCTCTACGAGCTGTTCAGGGCCAATGCGCAAAACCGTCTCCTGGTGGAGAACCGGTTCGCGTTCGAGGACACGGTGGCGCGCCTGGCAGGTGCTCGACGGAATGACCTCGTGGAGGAGATCCTCGAGCAGCACAAGGCGCTGCCCCAGGGCCGGCGGGAAGGGTTCGTGGTCAGGATCATTGGCCTCTACGGGATGGCCAGGATGCCCGACCACGCGCTGAAGACGTTCCAGGAGATGGAGATGTACGGGTGCCCGCGCACTGCCAAGTCACTCAATGCCACGATGAAGGTGCTCGTGCGAGCTCGGCTGTTTAATGAGGTCATGCAGCTCCTTGAGGAGAGTCCGGAGAAGTATGGCGTTAAGCTGGACGACATCTCTTATAACACGGTTGTGAAGATGTTGTGCGACATGGGCGAATTGCGTGCGGCATACCGGGTTATGCAGGAGATGGAGAAGGAAGGTTTGCGACCAGATGTCATCACTTATACGACACTCATGGCTGCATTCTATAAGTACGGCCAGCGTGAGGTTGGGGATGGTTTGTGGAACCTAATGAGGTTAAGGGGTTGCGAGCCAACACTTGCCAGTTACAATGTGAGGATCCAGTTCCTGATTAACAGGAGACGGGGCTGGCAGGCAAATGAGTTAGTGCGGAAAATGTATTCGGCGGGGATCAAACCAGATGAGATCACATATAATCTTGTCATTAAGGGATTCTTTATGATGGGAGAGCATGAGATGGCCAAGAAGGTCTTTGGTGCGATGCATGGGAGGGGATGCAAGCCAAATGGAAAGGTTTACCAGACAATGGTCCATTACCTGTGCGACAAAAGGGACTTTGATTTGGCATTCAGGTTGTGCAAGGACAGCATGGAGAAGAACTGGTTTCCAAGTGTTGATACTATTAACCGACTGTTGAAAGGCCTGATGGGGATCTCAAAAGGTAGAAATGCGAACGAGATAATGAAGTTGGTTACTGGGAGAAAACCTTCGTATTCAAAACATGAAATGGAGGTCTTCAAAGACATTTTGTCTCAGGTCCCAGAGAAAAAGAAACAAAAGGAAGACATATTGTCTCACGGGAAAACTGGAAGATAAGTTGACGGGTGGGAAATTTTGCTGTAAATCCACCACACATAACTTGTAAGACTGTTGTAGACATTCTTTTATCCACTTTGTTTTCACAGTCACGTTATAATAAAATAGATTAAGGATTTTCTTAAATATTTCATCCTGTTGTATGCCTCAGATACCAGTTGTTCAGCTGCTTAACAGTAGTATATGTTACAGGAGAACCTTCAGCTAATGAATCTGTATTATACTTTCATTTGACTAATGTTTTGAGATTTCCTGAAGGATTGTGTTGAAAAGAGATTAGACATAAGAACTTTTGAAATATAGCCACTGCTAAATATTGATGAAGCAATAAGCATTCTGTGCAGTATTTGAATCTATGTTTGGGAAACTCTGATTTTGTTATCGTCTTTTATTGTTTGCTATCTGGTAAAATACATGTTTGACTAGATACAACAGGAAGCAACTTTTTTTAATAGAAGAAGCAACTTTTTACTATGCCTGAAAGTATTCTACCTTATGATAAATAATTATTTTGATACTGTTGAAAAGGCATACGGAATAAATCAAGTTATGTGCATATGAGCCCATATGCTAGCTACATTAATTTTCAAATTCATGTTGCATGCCACTGGGAACAGTGCATATTAGTTTTAAATCGGACCCAATGAATTAATCTAACTAGAAATGCAATATAGCTCTTGAATCTCATAAACTGTGCAATTGTATGATTTGTTCTGACTATATTGAAGGGTTGAAATATTTAGGTTTTACCATGCAATCATCATCATTTTGGTAGTACATATTTAGTATTTACTCCGTACCATGCAATCATCATCATTTTTGTTGGTATGTATACTGGGAACAGTTCTTCAACCCCTTCCACCTGTTGGTGAATGAGAATCATGTTTCCCAAAGTTTTGGTGACTGCCACAATAGTTTTCTTTTATTGTTTTAGAAGGCCTCACATGAGGAATTAGATGTGTTACACATTATACTGAAATGTGAGATGCAGTGAATAATTTATCGGAGATTATGCATTCTGCTAAGCTGTGAAATACAGCAAATAATTAAAGTAAAGAAAATCTAAATAAACTAAAGTTACGAATTTATATCTTCGCATTAAAATATAGAAGTATTGCTTTTCTTAAAGTCCCAATATAATTCACGAAATAAGATGTGAGACCCATGGATCCTGGAATTTCATAATCACTAAGTTGATTAATATGTACATTTGAAGACCTACTCAATTAAATATTATTCTACTAACAGCAATTACCACATTGCATTCTTTGTTCTTTGCAGTTTGCTATTACTTGACAGTCACTGCCATAGATATCCTCTGAATTGAGATGAGAAGGAAAAATTAAGAAATGCATGTCAAAGAAATTTATGGGAAGGGGATTGCATGCATTCAAGCTGCATCAACATCAGGATTCAGAACTACTGGACGTCCTGAAGTTGGAGAAAACTGGTACTTCCATCATGCTTGCTCTTCGTCTGCGGTCGAACTATGGCAGCACATGTAAAATACAATGACACACATTAATTTGCAATGTTGCAGTTTTGCTCTGGTAGATTTTTAGTTATCCTTCCCTCTACTTATTACAGGTAAATATTTGGCGACCCTCATCTGCCCTATTGCAACCTTGAAGGTTAAAGAAGAACGCTGATTGGTCATGGCAAAGCAGTCAACCACTCGAGCTTTCTCTATGCAACGACCCTCAGCTGTGAAAGCGTGATACTTGTGTATCTCTGTTTATTGCTAGCTCTGAGAATGTGATACTTGTATAGCATGTTCACCCGTCAAAAAAAAAATATCAGCATGTTCATCTCACTATACCTGTAAGGCTCTTGTGAACTGTGTTTGTTTGCAATAAAAAATCCCATTCTCTTTAAGATAAAACAATCACTGGTCCACGGTCTTTCTGAGTTTATGCATGGGTATTGTGACGCTACCATAGGTATCTAGTCTCAGCGGTATCATCAATGGGACTAGGAATGTGTATCATCAATCAGTAACTGTGTATAGGAAGATGTAGATGTATATTGCTACCTCTGAAACTATAAGAATGTGATAGTCATCGTGTATCAACAACTCGAAGACAATGAAAGTATGTAGATTATTATGCTCATCCTGCACACTTGTAAAATTACAAAATTTGTACACTGACACGGTGTCATTGGTTATGATTAGACGGATCAGAACTAGGATTGTACTACATATTGCCATGATAACAAGTTTTGATATAAGACTAGATTTTATGTGCATGAGACAACTTATAAGACTGGATTTTGATATAAAACTGGATTTTATGGGAGAAAAAGAACCAGACAGAAGTCCCATTCATGCTTTGGCCCAATGCCCAAATCCATTCCCAAACCCCGCGCCACGAATGCCGGGCGATGGGTTACCATATGGCCCACCTGTCATTCTATGTGCTCTTGTAGGTCCCGGGAGTCGGTGGCGTAACCTGGGATTTTCTCCGCAAATCTGCAATTCTCCAATCCGGAGTCCACAATCCAAGGCCCGAAAACAAACGTAGAGGAGACGCGATGGACGAGAAGAGGCCCCGCACCGCCGACGCCGGCGAGGCCGCCGGGAGCGATGGAGGCGGCTTGGTCAACAGGCTCCCCGAGGCGCTCCTGGTGGAGGTGCTCAGCCTGCTCGAGGTGGATGACGCCTGCTCCGCTGCCGCATCTTGCCGCGCCCTCCATGCCGCCGCCGACGCCGCCATCTCCGCCATCACTTCCGTAGACCTCTCTGTGAGCCTTCTTTCATCCCTGCTTCGCCTTCCATAAAG
>LAPY01004118.1:11032-25630 GCA_000970635.1 Eragrostis tef
GGCGCCGCCAGCAGCCGGAGGAGGATGCGGGTGGGGGCAGGAAGGGTGTGGCGGGCTGCGACGGCGCCTGGAGGCGTCGGAGTGCCTAGGGAGGCGGTTTGGTCGGCGGGGGTGGAGGTCGTCGACTCATCGGGCACTCGGCGCCACGAGGAAGGAGACTGTTAGCCAGCTATGCGAGCTGGCTACCGGGTTAGCCGCGTCTAACTTTTATATATTTTCAAAGGGAGTAAGTCCGTATTACCCCCATCAACTCTTGCTAGAGTCAAAAAATCGACCCTCAACTATCATATCAGGTAACTTACATCTTCAAGAGAAATAAGTATATTACTTGCCTTAAAAGTATATGTCAAAGTTTGTTTTGTTGTACCCATCAAAAAAGGGAAAAGTTTCAAGCGATATACACAAAACAACCACTAATTATCTTAGTACTGTTGGCATTTCTTACGACACACTAGAAATAATCAACCACAACTAGCAACAAGTGCTAGATAACCCGTTGTAGCACCCGAGAGTAACCCAGGGTATCGTATTTATATTTTCCCAAAGGACAACATGGTTGGCTAGTGTACTTATGCTCATGGCATTACAGATCACTACCTCAGAAAAGGTCATGAGAGACGAGTTTTTTGAGCCATTAGTGACGTAAACTATACCCATCCCTTAATTTGCATCAGTAATGGTATTGCATTAGTGACTGGTCAAAATACGTCACTAATTTCTTTGTGACGACGTTTTGGATACCCGTCCTCAATCTCTAGTGACGTGTTTATGTATACCCGTCTGAATAGTGCTTGTGACGGTTTTGATTAACACGTCACTATGTCTTTGTGACGGATATTTGTTTAACCATCCTTGGTACATTAGTGACGCATAGATATTCCAAAAACTCGTCTCGATTCGTAGTGACGGTTCCCATTTCCCCATCCCTAAGAGCTCTTAAGGCCTGTATGGTATTCATTTCCCCATCCATGAGAGCTCTGAAAATGTCACTAGCATTGTAGGCAATTGTTGATGTTTGACGTCGACGAGAAAACAGCGTCACAACCTTG
Source organism: Eragrostis tef (assembly GCA_000970635.1). Lineage (NCBI taxonomy): Eukaryota > Viridiplantae > Streptophyta > Magnoliopsida > Poales > Poaceae > Eragrostis > Eragrostis tef. The sequence continues at coordinate 12,082 of LAPY01004118.1, forward strand.
TAATTGAGGTGACGGGGAAACTATCCAGAATAGAATAAACTGAAAACGTGTCACAGGATTTGAAGCAAACACTACATAGCATTACACACCAGCTGGTCGAAACAACAGAATGTAACATATCATTGTCACATAGTAGACATCATTGTCATATCATGCACAATACAACAACATCACTGAGATAACAGATTGGCACATATGCCCCATAACAACTTTTTCATTTGATGCATCATATTCCACTAACAGATTGGCATCCGCATCCCAAAAAGGAGGTTAAACAACTAGTTCAGCAGCTAGACATGGTTCATAAACATCTAGCTCAACAGGAATCACTTCATACGCTAGGGCAGACAAAAGAAGTTCCCAAACTATAAGATCTCAGTACATGGTAGTAGGGTGATGAAAGTCCCCTTTGGGAGAGATCACTTCATCCATCAGGAACTTGACCAAACTCTCTCGAAGACCAGCAAGCGCCCAATCGTCCAGGGGACATGTAGACAAAACTGAAAGTGCATATAGGCCCCCTAGTGGGATTTGGACGATTGATGACAAACAATTAAAGGACTCATGAGTTTTGAATGAGAATGTGTGCAGTGAAAGATGAAACGTGTCGTTGATGTACCCGCAAAATGAAAAAGGAAAGGAAAAGGCTACCTATGACATAGAGTTTTGATTTCATACCTTTGAGTAGTAGGTATGGCGTACTATCAAGAGGGATACGACGTAAAAAGCGGTGAAATTGACTAAGTGCTCAAAATCCTAACTTTGTTTGTATCCAAGAGTGCTAGCAATCTGTTTTAGTTTGTGAGAGCTGGACTTGTCCGTTCTGGAACGGACTAATCCGGACCAAGGGAAAACCGGGCTAGTCTGCCAACTTGTCCGCATTTTACAGATTACAGGGGCTTGGCAGCCTCTTGTTCCGAACTAGTCCGGGCTCGGGCCGGACTAGTCTGGGTGGCACATCAAGCGGACTTGTCTGCTGGCTTGTCCGTTTTATTCGGACCACAGAGACATTGCACTGGGTGTTTCCGGTCTTGTCCGTGTGTGAACCAGACTAGTTCAGCTGTCATGTTTTCCAGACTTGTCCGCAGACTTGTCCGCAAGTTGTGGATTATAGAGCCGTGGAAAGAAAGTTTCAGGACTTGTTCGAACCTCAGGCCGGACAAGTCCATGATTCACTGACTTGAGGACTTAGCCATTTCGAGCTAGGGTTTGCACGTTGTATACGGACTAGTCCGTATGTTTTGCGGACTTGTCCGTCGACTGTCAGCTCTAATGGTTACTTTTGGGACATGGATATAAATAAGCCCCTCACTCCCCCCTTGCACGGTTGGCCACTTCCACATTTGAGAAAATCACCTCCTGCACATCTTGAGCTCCTCTCTTCTCCCCCAAGCTTAGTGACTTCGATTCTTGTGGGTTTGAGAGAAGATTGGAGAGACTTTGAGTGAGCCACAACATATTTCATTGAGCACTTCTTTCCTCTTCACCGCCGCGGACGTTCGTGTTTGTTACTCTTGGTGATTTGTCCCCTAGACGGCTAGGGGTCGCACGGGGAACTCCCAACTCGTGTGGTTGAGTCCTGGGAAGTTTGTATTGCCCTCCTCGCAAGAGGATTTGTAGTGAAGAACCATGACCGACTTTGTGTTGGTGCTTGGAGAGGTTTAGAGTAGAGAGCAAGGGGATGTAGGCTTCTGAGTGGAGCTGAACTTTGGTGAAAAATCCTATGTGTCCTTGTTGTTCATTTGCACTTATTTACTTCCGTGTTCTTCATATATTTGAATATCTGGGTTTTTCTAGGGTTAGCTCAATATCTTGTGATTTACTTGATCTATCTAGCTCTACAGCTTTACCTACTTGCTCTAGTAGTTGTACCTGATATACTTGTTGCAATCCCTGCTCGAATCGTTCTAGATTTACCTTTTAAGTTCATCGATTAATTCCACTGCGCAGGTTTTTGGACTTGTCCGACTCAAGGCAGACTTGTCTGGGTCAACCCGGACTAGTCCGCGAGGCACGAGACTTGTTCGGTTTGTTGCTGATTGGTTTAATTAGCTGTTTCAGTTCCCGTTGCCTATTCAACCCCCCCCCCTCTAGGCAACTTTCAAAAACAATGTCCTGGAAATTTTATGAGAAGAAAAAAGAAATAAGTACACAGAAATTAACACTACTACAAATCTGCTGATTTATGACAAAATTACTGTAGATCTGTCACTATTTTTGGGGTTTTTTCTGTTTCTGACAACTTTATGACGTTTTTCGTGGTCCGTCACTAAAAACCCATGGTTTATGATGAAAAATCGTATAAATCAGTGAACAGTATGGTCCGGTGCTGTCGGTTGGCTTTTCTGGGTGGCCGATTCGTCACTAAAAATACAGTTGCAAGTACGACGACCAATGGGGAGCCCCGATTTTCATCATAAACCCCAACCTAGGGGCATTTCTGGCCTACATGGCATCCTAGTTAGAAAGAAGGGGCCCATGTGTCAGGCTCCCCGGGCCCATGGCCAACCCATTTTCGTCACTATTTTCGTTTGACCACGTACAATGCCACATGGCGCACAGCAAAGCGCAACTGGGGCCCAGGTATCAGGACAAGGGGCTCCTATGATCTAGTATTTTTTGTCGCTGATTTTCTTTGCCCGCATGTTAGTGCCTACCGAGTACATGTCAGTCAGTGGGGCCTAAAAGTCAGTCAATTGGGCCCACGGTACAATAATTTTCGTTGCTGATTTCGTGTGCCAGCATGTAGTAGAGTTCTGTGGGCCCACACGACGCCTTAGAAGAGCTCCTCGGGCCCACATGTCAGTCACGCAGGAGTAGTAATTTTCATCGCTGCTATCGTTTGCACACTGCAGTAATTTTCGTCACTGATTTCATTTGTCGGCGTGTAGTAGAGCTCCGCGGGCCCACACGACGCCTAGAAAAGGTCCACGGGCCCACATGTCGGTCACGCGGGTACACATAGTACTGAACGCGTCACAGAGAAAGCATTCGTTGAGCCCACGTGTCAGCTACATGGGAGCAACGTGCAACAATTATTTTTTTATGCCACATGTGACATGTCTGCGTCGGTCCCATTTCTGTGACCCACATGTCATGTTTCACCAAGGCCTACTTTTCCAACATTTTTTCATCCCTCCAATAATGCCATGTGGCATCCACGCCTTGGCCCACCTGTCTGTATCGTCAGTGCTGGGCTGAATCTTAGGCTGGGCCAGCTGTTCTCAGGCTCGATTGTAGTTCTCAGAAGCCTTTGTCGGCCTGCTGCCCACGGGCTACCAAACTGCTTAAGTGTGGCCCACGCCACCCATCCATCGGCAAATCATACAAATGATGCACTGTGTCCAAAAGAAAAAAAGGAAACAACGCAATCCACACAAGGTTCCCGCCTTCCCTACTTGGCGCCAAAAGTCAATTTGGAATTTTGGATGCCGCGCAGCTGTTCATTTTGGCGGCACCAGCACCCTGGCCACCTGCGAATTCGTTGAGAGCGCAAGGTAACATCAAGGACAACAGAGGTGTTGGCGATGAGTGCATCTCTATGGAGGCTCACTGCCAGCTACAGCAGCGGATCCCACGAAGGTACGGATGTCCTACACTAGCTCCTAGTTAGGTGCTTCAGTGCCATGGAAATTTTCGCTGATCATATTGAAATTTGTAGAGATGGGCAAGAGTTGGATATTGAGGCTGTTGTCCTCAGGATTCCCTGATTGCTCTGTTCCAGCGAAGAGCTAGATTAGTTCCCTGGGACTTTGATATACCTCAATCCATGATTACCCAGTACTGGCCATACACGCTTGTTTGCCGGGTGAGCATTACCAATGTTTGAAGATAGCGCATAATCTTGACGTCATGCACATTGAAAAGTATATATGTGAATCCCTTCTTGTAACATTTCTTTAAATTTTTGGGAAGCCCCTCTAAAGAATGCGGAGTCAAATAAGTGTCTCGTACTGTGCTGATGATTATTATGATGATACCTAGTGTAGCTCTTGAACTCTATTTTTACTTTTTCCTCGATCATTCTCATTTGTGTTGCATTCTAGGCAGGATATTCACGTTTGGGTCGATGTCATCGCTGGCTGGTTGGAGCGAAGCCCTCCTTCCTGGCCCGTGGTGCCGCACGAAGGTGTTCACGTTTGGGTTCCCTGCAGTTAGTTGCGCGAAGCCCTCCATTGACCGCGATGCTGGGCGAAGGTGTTTGGGGTGCTTAGAGAGTTAAGTGCGGTGTAAAATGATTGTCCTTGGCTCGAGGCCCGAAAACCAGATGTCATTACAAGATCATCTCCGAGAATGATCATATTTACATGCATGCCATTGGCTACCTTCGCACGGCGCTAGGTCAGGCAATTAGGATTGAACCCTGCTTCGCATTTCCTGCTTCTTCTGCTTTGCCTCCGTTGCGAGCCTTCGCGTTGCTTCGCGTGGCTTCGACTTAGGTGTATGTGTCTCACCCTTCGCTAGCTCCTTGGCCAGACGTATACTTGTTGCCAGGATCCCAACATTAGCCCTCAACTGGCAAAGTGCCACGTGCAACGAGGTCCTGAGCCAGTTTTCTTTCAAATTCTGCAACAAGTCTAGTCACCACGTCTGTTCATCTTAACGTCGCGTCCTTTCATGTTCCGATATTCGACCCGTTTCCTGGTGTGTTTTGGTGTCTATAAGAAGCGTGTCAATCTTTGGCTTGCTATTCGAGTTCTCTCTTGACTCTTGTAGCTTTCCTCTCTTTGATGCCTTCGCTTAATCCAGTCTTTCGCCTTCGCGACTTGCTTGTTTTCTGCGAAGATGCCTCCGAAGAAGACCACCTTGGCTCAAAGGTCTTTCAATGATGGCTTTGGTCCTTCTAACTACACCGAAGCTTATCTTGACAGCGTGTTTCTTTCCACCTTCGGGGTTAGGGAGCGTGCTCGTTCTCCTAGTGCCAGAACCTGATGAAGTTGTTGTTTTCCTTGACTATTTTCTTTTTGGTCTTCGCATTCCAGCTCATCCTTTTGTGGCACAAGTTCTTGGTGCCTTTCACTTTGGAGATCCATAAGTTGACTCCTAGCGCCTTCGTTAGGCTTGCTTCTTTTATTTGGGCTTGCATGTCCGAAGGTGTTGAGCTCAGCTTGTCTTCTTTTTCTCGTAAATATATACTTCATTTCCAGCCTACCTCTGTTAATAATTCTGATAGCTTTGGGGTGGTTAACTTGGTGCCCATTAAGCATGGTAATGCCCCTTCGTACGGCCAAACCAATAAGGTTTTGATGCTTTGGAAGCATAGATGGTTCTAAGTGAAGTTTGACGAAGGTTCAGGAATTGTTAGCACAATGAAACACCCAGAGTGGCTGACAAACGTCCAAGTTCAGCCGGATGCTAACTTCGGAGCTTGCACTGATGCCCTTCGGAGGGTTAGATCTCTTTTGAGTACCCGAGACCTTGTAGAGGAATACGTCTCTGCTGATGTCAGTCCTCTTGGTTGTGGTTTGAGGCTTCGGCTTGTGGAGGAAAGATATGATAATGGCCTTCGCAAATACTTGTTGACCGTACTGGTCCTCCTGTTGCTGATGTTGAGGCCCGGGTCAGGGAGATTCTTGGCCCCTATATTGAGAATGAGGCCGAAGGTCAAGAAGAAGCTCGCATATCGGCCCGTTTTAACCGGTCCTTCGAAGCTCATGGTCAGCCTTATGATAATTATGGGACTCCTGTCCTGAAAAGGCAAAAACGCTCTAAGGCTTCGACTACAGAGGAAGCTGGTACTTCACGAAAGCGTTGTTGTACTAGTAATTATTCGGTCCGTGGACCAGCTCTTGCTGTAGAGCGTATTAGCTCTGCCCCTGCTCCGGTCCCTTCGAGTGATGAAGAAGCCGAAGGCTCTGAATGTAGCGAAGATCCCTTCGCTGATATGCCTCGTTTCTTCCCTTATGATAATGAGGATCCAGTAGAGTTTTTTGATCATGATGAGAGGGCTGATCCAAGGCTCCCTTCGCTTAATTCGTCTGATGTCTTTCCTAGCGAAGGTCTTTTGGAAGACATCACTAAGGTTATGTGGGACCTTCGCTTTCTTCGCGAAAGGCGGAACCTTGCTTGCGTAGACTATGGATGGCTTTTAAAAGCTCTATATGCCAACCATCTCAAGGTATGTTTTTATCTTTTGTTTTTTCTTTTTGTGTGTTGAAGCTTTATTCTAAGCCCTCTTTCTTTCTTTTCAGTCTATTTCGATTGTAGGTGCCGTTGACACTCAGTTCCGTTTCATCCGCACTCGCCTCAACCGCAACAGGGAGAAGCTTCGTGAAGTGACGCATGAACTCGCCGAGCAGCGAAGTGAGGAGAGGAAGTCTTTGACCGCCCTTTTTAATGCTTGTAAGAGCTTGAGGGAGGCCATAACTTTTCTTGGCGGCAAGGTTCAGAATTTCCCTCTGCCAAATGCTTCGGCCCTTGAGTTCGCTGAGTGAATTTCGACGAACTCTCACTCTCTGAAGGATGTGGGCGAGAATTACGACGTCGTTGCTGGGGCTACTGGCATTGAGGACGCCTTCGCACAACTGAGCCTCAACTCCGGAGGTAGCGTTGATACAATATTGGATGAAGGCTTTGTTGCCTCAACCAATACAGGATCTGTTGCAAGAGTGGCCGGACAATCGGCGAGGAAGTTGCTTCCTCATAGGAACCCTGTTGGTCCTGGCCGTATTTCTACTCTCTTTGGAGTCTCCGCTGATAAACAGGACGGAAGCCCTTTGGCTGGTCAGAGTTCTAGGTCTTCGAGCAACCAGAGTTCCTCTGATAGCGAAGGCTCTAGCACTTCAAGTGGGTCTAGTGATGACGCCACTGAAGAGTAACTGTTGCTGTGTCTTTAGAGCTGTTGTGTTCTGTAGAAAACTTTACTTTTTAGCGAAGGTTAACTCTGTATATTTTTTCAGTTTATCCTTCGATTACTGTATTCGAATGACCTCGTTGGTCTCTGCGCGATATCTGAAATTCATTTTTAGTATTTTCCTTTCGCGTTTTGTTAACCTTATTTTTGGGAGAATATAGTCTGATCGAAGGCTTCTTCTTTTGAAGTTTCAGTTCTGAGAACAATGGACTGTTGTCTTTTGTTCTTTTTTATGTCCTGTGGACGCAATCTAAGGGTGTGAGCTTTCTGGCGCTCGATCCCTCGATTTCTTCTTTGTACTTTTCAAGTCCTTTTGGATGCAATCGAAGGGTGTAAGCTTTTTGGCGCTTGATCCTTCAATTTTTTCTTTTTTATTTTTCATGTCCTTTTGGACACCGTCGAAGGGTGTAAGCTTTCTGGCGCTTGATCCTTCGATTTTTTTTCTTTTTTCTTTTTCATGTCGTTTTGGACGCGATCGAACGGTGTAAGCTTTCTGGCGCTTGATTCTTTTGTTGGCTTTTGACGCATGGCCTTCGACTTTTAGCTTTAGAGACTATTTCTTCCCTTTTTAGGGGATATCGAATGTCCGATTGTCCTTTAAGACGGTTCACGCGAAGAACATCTTCGGAAGGGAAAAAATTTATTCCTCGGTCCTGCCTCATTAAAAACCTTGCTCCCTGCGAAGGGATTCCCTTTTGCAAGGAAAAGAGTACAAGCCGTTTTTCTTTTATGCATGGTATTTCTTTAGTTTTTCTACATTCCATGTGTGACTACTTGTTCTCCTTCGGATCTTAGTAGCCTGAAAGCTCTTTCATTGACTGTTGCCTTCACAATGAATGGATCTTCCCATTTGCTCTGTAGATTTCCTATGTTCTTGTTTTTTCCATTTTTGGTTTCTTCTTCGTATTTTTGAAGGTTGAGGACAGCATCATTGCAAACTTCTTCCAAATTTTCCTTCGAAGCTATAGTTGACTCATCGGAGTTTCCTGCTAGGCTTCGTAGTGACTTGTTTTGTATTTCTTCGGGCGTCATTGCTTCTTCCCCGAAGAGTAGCTTGAAAGGACTGAAACCCGTTGATCTAGATGGAGTTGTCCTTAGTGACTAGAGTACTGAATGAAGCTCCTCTAGCCATTTTCCTTTTTTGATGTTAAGCATCCTCTTTTGTACTGCTTCGAATATTCTTTTGTTTGCACTCTCAACTGCTCTATTTGATTGAGGGTGGCATAATGATGCGAAGCGCAGATTTATTCCCAATGATTCGCAAAATTCTGTGAATAGGTGACTGTCGAATTGTTTCCCGTTGTCCACTACTATCTTTCTGGGTACTCCGTATCTGCATATTATTGTCTGCAGACGAATTTTTCATATTTTCCGAAGTGATCGAAGCTACTGCTCCTAACTCGATCCATTTTGAAAAGTAGTCCATTGCGACGAAGGTGTAGTGGAGATTTCCTGTAGCTGCTGGTAATTTTCCAACTATGTCGATGCCCCATTGGTAAAATGGCCATATGGGCTGCATCAATTGTACTTCTGCAGCCAAGCTTCGCTGGTGTCTTGCGAAGAATTGGCATTCGATGCATTTTTTGACTATTTCTTCTGCATCTTTGACAGCGGTTGGCTAGTAGAAACCCATTCTGTATAACTTCGCGACGAGGGGTCTTGATGCGATATGAGATCCACACATGCCAGAATGTATTTCATTGAGGAGTTGCTTTCCGTCTTCTGGTAGAATGCATCGCAACCAGGCCTGACAGACCCCTCCTTTGTATAGTTGACCTTTGATTAATTTGTAATTTCTTGCCTTTTGCGCTATTCTTTTCGCTTCGGCTTCGTCTTGAGGTTCATACTGGTCATTTAGGTGAGCTATTATTGGATCCCTCCAATCCTCCCAAAGCTGGAAAAGGTGGTGAACTTTCCTTGTTGACTCTTCGGCAATTGACTTGTCTAGTATCTCAAAGAAGACATCAGGGGGAAGACCTTCGCCTTTGGCGGCGGCCTTCGCTACAGCATCTGCTACTTGGTTTAGGTTTCTCTTTAGACTTTTTATAGTGAAACCTTTGAAATATTTTTGCATTTTGATGACCGGCTTATGATACTTGATCAGTTCTGGGTCCTTCGTCTTGTAATTGTTTTTGACTTGGTTTGCTACTATTTATGAATCTGTGTTGATGAGCACTCTTCTTGCACCTAGGGCCTTCGCTTTGCGGAGTCCCAATATCACTCCCTTGTATTCTGCAATATTGTTGGTTGACTGAAAGTCCATTTTGACAGCATATCTTAATTTGATTCCCGAAGGTGACGTTATTATTGCCGCAGCCCCGGCTCCCGTTGCTCCCCATGCACTGTCGGTGAATACTGTCCAGCAAGATTCTTCCATTGGGATGGAGGCTTTGGGAGTAGGAGGGGTCCATTCTGCTATGAAATCAGCGAGGGATGCTGCCTTGATGATTATTCTCGCTCTGAACTCGATGTCAAAGGGTGCTAGTTCTGTTGACCATTTTCCGATTCGCCCGATTTCTTCCCTGCTTCGCAGTGTGTCACGAAGGGGAAAGGAGGTTGGTACTATTATTTTTTCTGTCGCTGAAATCATGTTTCAATTTTCTTATGATAACTGCGTATGCCATTTTCTCTATCTCTGAATATAGTAGCTTCGCTCCTGATAGGGCTTCGGAAATGAGGTATACAGGTTTTTCAACTTTGTCTTTGTTGTGCTCATGGACGAGTACTGCACTTACGGCTGATACCGAAGCTGCAATGTATAAGAGTAGATATTATCTTGGTTTTGGGCTAGAGCGGCCAAATCTGTGAGAGCCCTTTTTATGTTTTTGAAGACTTCTTGTTGTTTGGATCCCCATTGAAATTTTTCTTCGCTCAGAGCGCCTTGAAGATGGGATTACTTTGTTTTGCCAGTTTTGGAATGAATCTGCTTAGAGAATTAAGCCTTCCGGCTAGTCTCTATACATCTTTTAAGCAATTTGGTGGTTCGAGGTCTTGTATGACTTCGATTTTCTTCTTGTTAGCTTTGATCCCTCGCTGAGAGACCATGAACCCCAGTAGTTTTCCTGATTCAACTTCGAAGACGCATTTTGCTGGGTTTAGCTTTACATTGTGCTTCCTCAGATTCTCGTAGGTTTCGTCGAGGTCTTTTAAGTGGTCAGCTCTTTCTATTGTCCTTACAACCATATCATCCACATATGCTTCAATGTTTCTTCCCAGCTGGTCTTCAAAGATCATCTTCACGAGCCTGGCGAACGTTGCTCCTGCGTTTCGAAGGCCAAACGACATTCTTACGAAGCAGATGGTTCCATCATAGGTAATGAAAGCAGTCTTTTGTTCATCTTCCTTTGCCATATGATTCTAGTGATAGCCTGAATAGGCGTCCAGGAAACTTAGTAGCTGACAACCAGCTACCGAATCAGTTATTGTATCGATGCAGTCTAGCGGGAAATTGTCCTTCGGGCATGCTTTCTTCAGCCTTGTTAAATCAATGCACATTCTCCATTCTCCTGTCTTCTTTTTGACGAGAACGACGTTGGACAGCCATCTCGAGAATATTGTTGGTCTAATGACCCTGGCTTTCAACAACTTGTTTACTTCGACTGTTGCGGCAGGCTTCTTTTCTTCGGACGCTTTCCTGATCTTGTCCGCGAAGGGTCTTATTCTTTGGTTGACCTTTAACTCGTGTTGAATTCTCTTTTTTGACTCCTATGACTTCTTGTGGTGACCATGCGAAGATGTCAGAGTTTTGTTTCAAGAATTTGATTATCTGTTCTCTTTCGTTCTTGGACAGATTTTTTCCTATTTTGATAGTTCTCTCTAGTTTCTTGGGCCATAAGGTCACTTCTTCGACCTCGCTTGAAGGTTCGAGCTTTGCTTGTTCCACCTTCGCTTGATGGTCTTCGTGTTCATTCTCTTTTGCTGGGTCTTTTTCCTTGCCGCTTTTCGGTCTGAAGGGGTTGCAACATATGTTGATGGTGCCTTGCTCCGAAGGCATTTTCATCATCAGGTAGTTGTAGTGGATTGCAGCTCCGAAGGCGGCTATTATTTGTCTTTCAAAGATAGTGTTGTATTTGCTAGGTGGGTCCATGATTATGAACTCCGCCTCCTGGGTTGTGGATTTGTCTTCGTCTTCGAAGGTTACTTTCAACGTTATTTTTCTGATTGAAGATGCTTATTCTTCTCCGAAGTCTTTCAGGGTTATTTTGCTATTGCTTGCATAGCTGTTGATTTGCATGTGTGCTTGAGTATCTTTGAAGATGATATTTTCTGAGCTTACACTATCGACCATGATTCTGTGAACCATGTATCCTTCGATGTTAGTTTTGATTACGAAGGGTTCTGTGTGTGGGTAATCAGAGACTCTGAAGTCGTCCGATGTGAAGCGAATGGTTGAATGCTTCCATTCTTGTTGTTCTGTTCTTGCCTTCGTAGTCTTTGCTTGGTGGTAGTCTTGCTTTCTTTTCATTGTGGGTTCGGCCCAAGGACGGCACCAAATGTTGGGGGATCGAAGGTCTTGGTGTGACGTGTCGAAGCCCTCCAATGATGTATTGATGACTTCTTGCTTGCCCGAAGCCCTCGATGGATGAAAGAGCCTTCGGATCGCCTCGCGAAGCCCTCCGGTCGATGTCGTCAACGGCTGGTTGGAGTGAAGCCCTCCTTTATGGCCCGCGGTGGCGGACGAAGGTGTTCACGTTCGGGTTCCTTGCAGTTAGTTACGCGAAGCCCTCCTTTGCCCGTGATGCTGGGCGAAGGTGTTTGGGGTGCTCAGAGAGTTGAGTGCGGTGTAAAATGATTGTCCTTGGCTTGTGGCCCGAAAACCAGATGTCATTACAGGACCATCTCTCTCTATATTTATAAGGAGGAGAATGATCATATTTACATGCATGCCATTGGCTACCTTGGCATGGCGCTAGGTCAGGCAATTAGGATTAAACCCTGCTTCGCATTGCCTGCTTCTTCCGCTTTGCCTCCGTTGCGAGCCTTCGCGTTGCTTCTCGTGGCTTCGACTTAGGTGGATGTGTCTCACCCTTCGCTAGCTCCTTGGCCAGACGTATCCAGGATCCCAACACTCGTATTATCATGCTTCTACACAATGAGTACTAAACCATTTATAAGTGCAGTAATTCATAACAAAGTAGTACATTAACCCCATATTACAATCGACAACCATAGCTAGCACGAACGCGAACATAGCAGCTCTTCCGCCGCCAATGACTCAAAAGGTATCACCGACCACGCAAAATGTGTTTCCAATCACTAGCAATGATCAATTCCTGTGGATGATGAGGTACAATATCATCACGCAAACCAGGATCCCAACCAGCATCTAGACCCTCTGTTTCTCCTCTTCACTCAACAGGCACCTAGCTTGCGACACCTTTGCCAAGACAATCCACCCCCTGAGCTCATCCACCATCTCCTTTACCCTCCGCTCCTTTGCCTCCTCCCTCTCCTACAACCTCTGTTCCATGTTGACCTTTACGACAAGAGCCTCGCGAAGCTCGTTAGAATAATGCCTCTTTGCTCACATAAACTGGTTTGACTGATGCCACAGCTTCTTGAAGGACACTTGGACTCTCTCTGGCCATTCTGGGTCAATCCACTTGACGTAGGAGCACTGCTTTTCGTGCTCCTGTAGAATAGGAAAAGAAGAGTCAAGAAAAACATACAACATGAAAAAGGAAGAGGAAAAACAGAGCATGAACAGATAGAAAAAAACCTCAAGGCGACAGCTGACGAATCGCCGTCCAATGTTCTTCTCGCCATAGTAGACCTTCCTACAAGGACGGCCATGGGCCTAGGGCTCGGCCGTGCTCCTATCGATCCCACGCCAGTGCCTCCCTTCCGTCTCTGGCGGAAGCTCGTAGTCCTAGTTCACATCACAACAAACACCAAATAAAACCATTAGCGAAGCAAAATAAACCAAAGATCTAGGGTGAATCACAGGTTTCGAGCTCACTGAATCGCTCAGATAGTCGCTGGAGTCGCCGGAGTAAGTGCAAAGTGGTCGGATTCGTCAGAGTCATCTCCGGCTTGAGGCCGTGACCTTGGGGCTTGCCAATGATCCAACCACAAATTTTGCGGGCTTATTTTGCACAGATACACATACCGGATAGACCGGTGCTTGGCGGTTTCATTAACCACATAATTGTCTAGTACCAAGTAGCATGAAAATAGAAAAATAAACGCAAGCCGGATTATACAACTGATGATTGACAACCATCAACCATCACCATATCTAAATGTAGAGGCAGGCTACCGGATTTAAAAATGGAGTAATAGGATGTCTACAAATGCCATAATACAAAATACTTCAGCTTTGAGCAGTACAAATTATTTCCACTTTAGCTGTAGCTATTGCCACTTGCCGCTGCAGCCCAAATAACATGGAAGAGCTGTTGCGCTAATCTGTGCCGACCATAACCCAATAGGAATCACAGTGCCCGCGGCGGCATAGGCACCATGAATACAAACACAGGAAGCATGAAAGCGGTCACACCTAGCGCGAACTCAGGCTCTTCCGATGCTGGCGCCTCGGCCCTGGGTTCCCCTACAGCAGGTGTGTCGGAAGCCGGTCGCTGGCGCTCCCTACTCTGTGACCGTGTGATTGCGCCAGCACCAATAACCGCACCACCCTATTCGCCGCGGCCTGCACTGTGGCACCCACCGCCTCTCGCGCTTGGGCAACCCACTCGC
>LAPY01004119.1:20017-41721 GCA_000970635.1 Eragrostis tef
TTCGCAGCTCGCTCGTTGTTAGTTTGCTCACTCCGCAGTGCTGCCGTTCATGCGCGTTTGTTCAGCCGGTGGCCGTGTGCCTCGTGTGTGTGCCGTGGAGCTCACGATGATGTGTGTGTTCAGTAGTGTGGGAGGAGGGGTTCTTATAGAGGCTACACTACTAAGAGCTTGCGTTGTCAGGTGGTGGAAGAGTCGGAGCTTTGACTGGACTAACGAAAAGGTGGTTCTCGTTGGAGTTTAAGAGGACTCGCTGTGTGTAATATTCCAAGCTTTGGAGTTGGACCGGTCTTCGGTCGTGGGACAAAGACAAGCCCGGATGGCGAGATTGTTGTTAGTCCAGTGGCCAGTGAACACTTTGACCGGTTCCCTGGTATTAAGCCTGGATCGCTCTTTTGGAGGTACCGGTGCGTTGCTCGGCTGGAGCTGCTTAACCCTCTTGGCCGGGTTAGGATGTGATCGCTGATCGCCAAAGGACTATGTAACAACAAGGTGATCTGAATCTGAGCTACTCGAAGTGAAGTCGATCGAACTGGCTGGCTGCCATGAGTATATCAGCTGGAGGATGGGAATTAAAGTACACTTGGCATTCATGGTGCGCGTCAAATTCAGCTGGGCACGCGATGCTCTGTACTGTAGCGATCGAGCGCTTTTCCCCGGCCCGGCGAGCTTCATCTGGCCGGAGACGAGCTAGAATGGTGAGACAGCCCTCAATGAATGAGCTGCACGGCGCCAACAGCCCTCAACGTACGTGCTCACTGGAGTACCAATCGGAAGTTTAGGCAGCGCTAGCTCTCTAGGCGAATCCAGTAGCCCGAGCGTAGTGGCGGCTCGGGTGGCCCGGACCTGGACTGAACGGTGACCATCACACAAAGCGACGAGCCGACGATCGAGAGAGATATCATCAACAACTTCGGCCGGCCAGCTGCAGCAAGTGGACGGGCCGTGGTGACCACGCACGGGGGCGCCACACGTACGGCAACCGGCCGCCGGGCCCTGGTGCTGTTTAGCTGCTTGCTTGGATTTGGAAGGCGGCGCTAGCTAGCTGCGTCGCGGACCCAGCACGTTCGATCTTCACAGGCGCCGCAGCAGCATATATCCCATCTCTCGAAACCGCACGACGCAGAACGTCTCTGGCGCGCAGGCCCAGGAGACGCGGCGGCCCGCGGGGCCAGTGACCAAGTTTAGCACCAACGATTTCCATCCATCACGGTGAATCGTTCCTGGAATCTATCTAGTATCTAGAATGCGGCGTGTGTGGCGACAAACAGGCAGGAAGCGTGCGTTTGCCAATTCTCCACTGACCGCCGGCCGGCCACAGAACAGGCGAGTAGTAGATTTTGCTTTGTCGGGCCACAGAATACGCGCGTAGATTTGCTTTGTCGGAGCACAACAACTATGTACGGAGAGCCCCCACCAAGAAATAACGATGCTCTCCGGCCGGAAAGTTTTCTTTGTAAAAATGGCACGCACACACATGATTGACGCCCTTGTTTCCACTTGAGAGCAGGGCTACTGGTTTCGCTCGCTGCCGGCGAAAAAAAATCCACCGTGAACAACATTTATTGCGGCAGAGAGTTGGGAAAGCGACGTTCGGCCAATGCGCGGTGCCACAGCGCTCTTCGCCTGCTTCATGCTAGCGTTTCACGAATCGGTGGCTTCATTCTCTCTCCTTTTATATTGCTCCTCCACGTCAGATCTTGCTCGCTCTACGCTCATCATAATACTTGCTCTGATCGGACTCAAATATCTTTGCTTTACACTTAGCTATACGCTCCGGTACCCAAGCTTAACCTTTTCTCGCGGTCCTTAACTAAACACAAACATGTGCATGCGTGTGCAGTCTTCCTAGTACGTCGTGCATGAATGCGACGTAAGCAGCGTCTATAGAATGGAACAACGTACGAGGTCAACAAAATGGTTACACGAAAACAACACATTAATCTTTTCCGAGTACAATAAATAGTAAAAACACGCAAAAACCAAGAAAATCACACGCGGTTTTCTACTTTTGACGTGTTCTAACAACGAGCTCGGCCCTCTTTTACCACGTCTCGCACTTCTGCGGCTAAGCTCGTGCTAGAGCTTAGGGCTAGCCACTGAGCACTCGCATCCTTTTCTCCGGGAATTCTTGTGGACCCGGCAACGTCACGAGCCTTACGGCACTCCTGTGCAAGTGTGCATGGCCCGCTTTCGTTGCGTTATTATCCCCGCTGCCCTCCGTTTTGATCCCGTCCTCATCGACAAATTTATGTCTGAGCGGTGATAACTACAAAGACTTCGGATTCATTTTTGGAGCATAAAGAAAGACTTCGTATTTGCTGATTAGTAGGACGGATAGTATATTGGATTGGCGCCATTGGCTAATTCTGATAATTGTCACGATGGAGATGTGTGTAACTAGAAAGGAACGTATGTGCTACTGACTCAAAACCTATGGGCTAGTTTGGTTGCTACCCTGAGACCGATTTGCCATAGCCTGCCGGAGAATTGCCTGAGTTGCTCGTTTGTGTGTTTGGTTGGAGCCCTCAGCATCGTGCCTGCTCAGGCACGCGAGCTGAGGCGTCTGATTTTGGACGCCTGAGAACTCGCGTGTGAGAAGGCATGCCTGAGTCGAGCTCCGCTAACCAGACGCGAATCCCAGCTCGCCTCGCCGCCCCGACCAAGGGCACCTCGCGTACGTCGCCTCGCGCTCTCTGAAGCCTCGTGAGTCGTGCCGCGCCGCGCATGTCCTGGCCGCCGCAGGCGAGGGCCCGTCGTCGTCCGCCGCGTCACCAACAATGGGTGCCCCGACACCAACGCCAACGCCCAGATAGAGAAGCCCAGGGACGCCAACGCCGAGTCCAAGCTCCAAATCCCGCTCTTATTCCCGTCGAACTCGTTGCCGGCAAGCTGCAGAATTAGGCTATTCTTTTTTCCCCCAAATTCCAACCCTATATGACAAATTCACGAAATTCGCATCACAAACTTTGTACATGGCCAAATTGATCACACAATCCTCTCATAAACCTCCTAGGGGTTCCATTTTGGTGGTCACAGCAGCCCCTCCAGGAGGTCCTATCGCCGGCGGACGGCAAGCTCCGCCATGGCTGTATCGATGTGCTCTGGAAGACGAAAGCATCTTTACCATTTTAGACTATCTGTTTGAGAAAACGTACTTTTACAACTGTGTTTTCCTCTCAGGCAGCTTGGAGCAACCAAACAGAGAAGGGAGCACCGTGCCTGGTCAGGCAAAATGGGTAGCGATCTTCAGTCACCTCTCAGGCAAGGAAAATGCTCAGGCATGTTGATGAAGGCAGCAACCAAACTAGTCCTATGTGCAACAATTCAAAATGCGGATATTTTCCCAGGCACGCTGCGTGCAAAGAATACAGCCACGTGCCAAAGTTAACTCTTGGAAATGAAATGCTACTACGAATATGTGTAGGCCGTTTCAAAGCTGAAGTACTTGTCGGAAAAATCCGACACTCATTCCGTAGATGGTTGATGTAGAAGGCTTCGGATCTTCCAAACCTTACAGTAATCCGTATGGATACACAAGCCAACAGGGGTGTAGCTTCTAGACTGCGTTGATCGTGGACGAGCAGGCCATCAATCTCGGTGAGCCGGTAGACCGAGAGACCGGCGAAAGACGCAAGAATTCGTCGCGGAGAATAGTTGAAGAGAATGGCCCGATATCGATTGAAACCGACGCAAGTAGCCCTGTCAATAGAAGTGCAGGGCTAGTGTTACTGCACACAGTCAAAGCACGTCAGCAACGACCCGCCCGATTACTGGATTAGTCGCCCTATCTCGAAGATAGATCTAATCATTGAGTAAATTAAATTTTCGACAAGTGTGTTCATGCGCATGGTAGTGATAATCTCCGTGGACCGTTCAGTGCTGCTGCCATTATGATCGACCCAATACATAAACATGCAAAAAAAAAGGAAAAAGAGAGATCGTAGTCAGGAGTGCCAGTCCTCATCGACCTTACTCCTTCTGTCCCATAATATAAGGGATTAAAGGGTTTGAATTTTGTCCCAAAACTATAAAGTAAGAGTCAAAGATGGACATGATAACTGAAGAGTAAATAGCGCCTGAGAAGAATCACATGATGCATCCATAGGACAAAGTCTTCTTCTTCTAGAGATAAATTGTCCTTAAACACTACTCTAAATCACAAGGCAGAAAGATTGCCTGATATTATCCAAGAGAAGTTAAAGGAAAACATTTGTAATATTTTGTGGTTCGATGATTTTACATCTAATATCAGCATAAATTAGTAACAGGGAAATTCCCTATTTTTTTTATTTGGTAAAGAAATCACCCGGAATTTTAATTATGGTAAATAACTCCTACTAATTTTCAAACTAGTAAGACCGCTGAATTCCTCAGCGTCCGATCGTGGACGCGGAGGTCGACAGCGTCCACCTGTGGACGCCATCGAGGACAGCGTCCTCGCCTGGCTCGGCTGCCCGGCAAATCGAGCCGGACCAAAACTAAAATCACGTAGTTAGGATTGGGGCAGGTATTACTGAAACCTAATCATATCATCTCTCTTCCGTGCGATCTCGACGTCAATTGATTGAACTGGTAATGATTTTTCCTCCGCGATGATTTAGTTCTAGGCTTTTGATCCGTCATGCAATTGGATAGTAGTCAGATCTATTCCTAATTGTCACCTTCCTTCTTTCTTATAGTTGATCACGAGACATGGAATTCAATTGAAGTTTAGAGTTGTTGTGGGGTGATGCATACAGAATTTCGCACGTTGTCTCGCAAGGATTGTCGAAGTGCCGTGTCCATACAGAGTGCTCTTGATTCGTGTTCACAGATGCAGGTGCCGCAGCTGTGTTGAGTAATACTTCTAGGTTCCTCGCAAAAGAAAAAAGAGTAATACTTCTAGGTATGTATTTTTTTTCATAAACGCCTCAATGACAGCTGAAGGTTTGAAACTAGCTTGTCCCGATCCATGAAGGAAATCATGTGGTTTATCGCCGAAAGGATTTCAGGTATAAGGTGACCTTGGAACCAAATAGTGTTCCATCTTGCGATTGCCTCAAACCAAACCTCACTGGGGTGCCTTGTGCTCACATTATAGCTGTTTGCAAACATAATAATTTGGATGAAAATCAGTTTGTTCATTCATGTTACTCTTCACAAATGTTGGCAATGACATGGGCTGGACGGTTCCATCCTTATGGCAACCAAATTGAGTGGCCAGCATACAGTGGTCTAATTATTGTCCCTGAACGTCGACTAATAAACCGTGGTCGTCGTAAGCACAATAGAATTCCTATGTACATGGATGAAATGCAAGGCAGGCGGGACAATGAACAAGTAGGTGCAGCATCAATATTTCAGTTTTGGTTGTGCACGTATATGTTCAAATCATATATATGTTGATTAACTATAGCTTCATTTCTTCTTGCCAGGTGCAATGCCAATTAGAAGACAAGGCGTGATTCATAAGTATATGGCAGCTGGCATAATATTAGCAAGTTCTGAGCATGTGCAATTTTATATATTTATTCCTGAAATCATATTTCTCGTTCCACAGACTATTTTGTCTTTATTCAGATATGGAGATACAGTCTGAAGTCGACCTGCTTTGTAGGAGTATCTATCAAATGTTTTTTTTTTGCGAATGATCTATCAGATGGTTTATATACACATCACCTGCTCGTGTCAGTAAGAGCGTCCATTGGAATTCCAAGGAATCTCTCAATTGACTCTGTCCAGTTCCTATCAGATTGGCCTATAAGCGGTTCACCATGAATTGGCAAACTCCACAAAAAACTCACATCTTGCAGTAACTGTCATCTCGCCTACAACGCTCCACTAATGCTGATATCAGGTATTTGTCTTCATTGATTTTCTTCATTCTCGCTATTTGGTAGAACCCAAGATTCTCCAGTCCTGACCGGCAGAGTGAGTGATAAGGAACGATGATGTCTGATATTCATATAGCTACTAGGCTGTGTACAGAATATCAAAATTAATCAGAACTGATCATGAGCGTGGATATTGAACAAAGTAAATTAAAAGTTAACTTACACTTTCAGAGATTTTTGAAACTTTGTGTTGGCTGTGAGGCATCCATAACAAATTGCTGAATCGATCATTGCTACCCATTGGCACCCGCCGAAGGTACTGACTATTGCTAATGAAAAATAAACAGGGGACTTTCAGGCACTTTATAGATACAGAGACACTGTAGTAATTGTATCAATTAAAAAGCAATTCCCGGGATGGGCAGGCATACCTTGGATTAGATCGACCCAAGGAACAGCAAGAAAGCGACAGCAATTGCTCTGGTGGGTGCAATTCAGCGTGGCCCTCGGCGAGAACTAGGAGGCGGTGGCAGTTACAAGACGGCACGGAGTGACGGCCGCAGTGGCAACCTCTGGTAGGGTTGGGCGGCGGCGCCGCCAACTTCAGATGGGAAGTAGAGATGACGTCAGATATTGAGGGGATGTGAATTGCGGCTGGCCTGTGCTCTGTTGTTTCGGTCCGGCTCGATCCGGATGCGGCGACAGCCGAACCAGGCGAGGACGCTGTCCTCGATGGCGTCCACAGCCGGACGCTGAGGAATTCAGCGGCCTTACTAGTTTGGCAATTAGTAAGAGTTATTTACTATAATTAAAATTCCAGGCGATTTCTTTACTAAATAAAAAAAATTCGGGGGAAATTCTTACATACCTGGCCCATTTCCTATTGTAAACTCACACTTTTAGGGGGGAAATAGTACTCCCCTATTTTAATTACGTAACTGGCACGGACGAAAAATGACATTATGTTTAATTTGAAACATCAGGTGAAGTTTTGTTTTACCAAAACATCCAAGTAAGCAACAGTGATATATAGAGAATTCAGAAGATATCTTTCATAACTAATTCTAAAGACCGATTCATGCATAGCAAAGGGAGTACACTAATCACAGTCACAAAAAAAAAAAGATTAAGGGCTCGTTCGTTTCGGCACGGAACGGCGCGGAACGGCCCGCGTTCCGCGCGGAACGATTGGGCCCAGAATGAAATTTGGTCCGCTCCAAAATGGTCGTTCGGTTAGACCTGGCCCAGAATGAAAATGGGCCGGAACGGCTGTTTCACCCCCTCCTTCCGCGCGGAAGCGGGCCGTGCTCTCGACCCTGCGGAACAAAACCGTTTGGCGAGCGAGACGCTAAGGGACAGGCGAGGTGCGCGGCGGCGGCGGCGGCGCGAGGCGATAGGCGGTGACGGCGGCGCGAGGTGATGTCGCTATTTGGTAGAACCCAAAATTCTCCAGTCCTGACCGGCAGAGTGAGTGATAAGGAACGATGATGTCTGATATTCATATAGCTACTAGGCTGTGTACAGAATATCAAAATTAATCAGAACTGATCATGAGCGTGGATATTGAACAAAGTAAATTAAAAGTTAACTTACACTTTCAGAGATTTTTGAAACTTTGTGTTGGCTGTGAGGCATCCATAACAAATTGCTGAATCGATCATTGCTACCCATTGGCACCCGCCGAAGGTACTGACTATTGCTAATGCAAAATAAACAGGGGACTTTCAGGCACTTTATAGATACAGAGACACCGTAGTAATTGTATCAATTAAAAAGCAATTCACGGGATGGGCAGGCATACCTTGGATTAGATCGACCCAAGGAACAGCAAGAAAGCGACAGCAATTGCTCTGGTGGGTGCAATTCAGCGTGGCCCTCGGCGAGAACTAGGAGGCGGTGGCAGTTACAAGACGGCACGGAGTGACGGCCGCAGTGGCAACCTCTGGTAGGGTTGGGCGGCGGCGCCGCCAACTTCAGATGGGAAGTAGAGATGACGTCAGATATTGAGGGGATGTGAATGGCGGCTGGCCTGTGCTCTGTTGTTTCGGTCCGGCTCGATCCGGATGCGGCGACAGCCGAACCAGGCGAGGACGCTGTCCTCGATGGCGTCCACAGCCGGACGCTGAGGAATTCAGCGGCCTTACTAGTTTGGCAATTAGTAAGAGTTATTTACTATAATTAAAATTCCAGGCGATTTCTTTACTAAATAAAAAAAATTCGGGGGAAATTCTTACATACCTGGCCCATTTCCTATTGTAAACTCACACTTTTAGGGGGGAAATAGTACTCCCCTATTTTAATTACGTAACTGGCACGGACGAAAAATGACATTATGTTTAATTTGAAACATCAGGTGAAGTTTTGTTTTACCAAAACATCCAAGTAAGCAACAGTGATATATAGAGAATTCAGAAGATATCTTTCATAACTAATTCTAAAGACCGATTCATGCATAGCAAAGGGAGTACACTAATCACAGTCACAAAAAAAAAAACTGAAAGAATCCTAGTATGCTTGTGACAGCATGGTGCTATAGCTGTTTTTGCAGTTTGTGTCTCTCTTGTTATTTTCTCAAGAGTTTCTGTCTATGTCTACAGACGGTGCAGGAAGAATGGTTGGAGTCTTGCCAAGGTCGAGAAGCTCAAGGCTTCGTATACCAAGAAGATGGACACCTACAACAAGCACTCAACATTTTAAAATAGTGTTAGTTTATGAACAGAATAGAATCTCAAGTGTTAACCTTGTATATGGGTGTCTCTGTTAATTGTGCTTTATTTGGATTGCTTGGAGCTAATCTGGTGAAGGCTGCCTGATGCTACTAGCTATGTTTACTATTCGATTACTGCTTATTGAGATGCATATTTCCTGATGTTTCCTGGATCTTTTTCTGGGTGATGTTTACTGCATGCTGAAACCCGACTTCTTTTGCTGCTTGTTCCGCACATAGCTTATTGTCTATTGATTAAACTCAAAGCTGTGATTATCTCGAGCACATTAATTATGGAATGAACAAATCTCGTAGCAGTAAAAAATACATGCTGTAAGCATGTTTTGGCATTTGAAAGCATGAATGGGCAAGTAAATTAGAATCCTTGTCGACTATCATTCCCTGCATGCCGAATAGATGGAACAGAACAAAGGAAGCAATCCGCTCATGAATCCAGTGATAGGACAGGATCGAGTGGCACGGACGGATTCACTTGATCCTTTCATGGAAGGAATCTGCCCCCTGAAGCAATCTTAGACAACCGAACGAGGCCTAAAAGAAAGAGAGGAAAACAGAATCCCAAGCAGCAGAACAAGACAAGGGCTCGTTCAACCTTTATTTTGCGACTTCTAGCTTGCTACTC
The DNA here is from genome assembly GCA_000970635.1 of Eragrostis tef. Classification (NCBI taxonomy): domain Eukaryota; kingdom Viridiplantae; phylum Streptophyta; class Magnoliopsida; order Poales; family Poaceae; genus Eragrostis; species Eragrostis tef. The sequence continues at coordinate 29,181 of LAPY01004119.1, forward strand.
CTGTGTGTGGCTGTGCTGCTCTTGCAAATTTCCTTGTACCCGGTCATATTTGTTTATCCTCTTCGTATTCGCATTATCTGCCTAAAACAAAGATATCCATCTCCTACACGAATCGGCACGGTGTACGTGTCATATACTTCGTCTGGTCCACACAATTACTTTTTTTTTTCATTTGGAGAGGATTGAGTGGAACATAAATGATTCGTATCCACCTCTGCTGCAGTTTCTTTCAAATCAAATTGATAGACTCTGCTTTCTTTTATTTTTTTTCTTTTTTGGGAGAGAGGGACAAATCAAACTCTGCTTTTTTTGAGAGAGAGATAAATCAAAAAAAAAATAGCACAAATCAAACTCTGCTGCTGGTGCTCACTAGAAAAGAACCACGGCCCAAGTCTTTGTCGTGGGCCGGCTCAACGCCTTGCAAGACTGCAAACTGGACAACTCGATCACTCCATCTGTCGACTCGACTGGACGGCGACGCTCGGACGAGGGACGGCGGGGGAACGCCTCGTCGCCGCGGCCGCTTTTGCCCTCCAGGCATGCGCTCCGCCCGCGCCCTGCCCCTGCCAGCAATTCAAAATATGTGCGCCCGCGGCGCGTTTGCCACCAACACCCTCGCGGGACCCACTGCTGTCTGCCGGAACGGACATCGCTACCAGCCGATTGCCGCACGCCAGCCCCGCCATCGGGATTCAGGTACGCACCAATGCTGCTTCTCTGAAAAGGTTCTTCACACAATTCTAGCGACACTGTTCCTTAATTTCTTTTTCCCTGAAGCTTTGATGACTAGCAGTAGGATTCACACGATCAAGCACTGCGCAGCACAAAATAAGTTTTCAAGAATGATCTCAAGTAACACTGGTGAATATGTGCTGCTAAATCGTTATGCTTTACGCATCTCTGAAGTCTGCATTGAAAAACATCCTGCAAGTTTCAGATAGGACAACAAACTGGAATGCGGACTGAGGACAGCGCCCCTGAAGTTTTTCACTGAACTTTCAGTGTTCAGTTTCAGTTCGCCAGTTGTTAACTACAGTAAAAAGATAACATGGATCGGATAACAAAAATAAATTACTACAGATTTCATCAAAATAATAATTACTACAGCAGTTCCCAGTGCCAATAGAATACACAAGCTAGCCAGCCTATTTTGGCTACTTCTAGAAAGTTTGCAGCTAGAACAGAGGCTTTAAATCTTTTACTGACCTTGAATTTTCAATAATAAAATTTACATACAGAATGGGAGGCGAGGGCGATTGTGAGTGCGGATGTAGCGCACCAGATCCTCGCTATTGTTCTTGTGGTAAATAATGGCATCACTGAGCTGCTTGATGGCTTCTCTTTTCTCCTGCACTCTAGCTGCTAGCTCTTCTTCTTTCTCTTCCACTTTCTTTGGGCAAGTAAATTAGAATCCTTGTCGACTATCATTCCCTGCATGCCGAATAGATGGAACAGAACAAAGGAAGCAATCCGCTCATGAATCCAGTGATAGGACAGGATCGAGTGGCACGGACGGATTCACTTGATCCTTTCATGGAAGGAATCTGCCCCCTGAAGCAATCTTAGACAACCGAACGAGGCCTAAAAGAAAGAGAGGAAAACAGAATCCCAAGCAGCAGAACAAGACAAGGGCTCGTTCAACCTTTATTTTGCGACTTCTAGCTTGCTACTCCTGTGTGTGGCTGTGCTGCTCTTGCAAATTTCCTTGTACCCGGTCATATTTGTTTATCCTCTTCGTATTCGCATTATCTGCCTAAAACAAAGATATCCATCTCCTACACGAATCGGCACGGTGTACGTGTCATATACTTCGTCTGGTCCACACAATTACTTTTTTTTTTCATTTGGAGAGGATTGAGTGGAACATAAATGATTCGTATCCACCTCTGCTGCAGTTTCTTTCAAATCAAATTGATAGACTCTGCTTTCTTTTATTTTTTTTCTTTTTTGGGAGAGAGGGACAAATCAAACTCTGCTTTTTTTGAGAGAGAGATAAATCAAAAAAAAAATAGCACAAATCAAACTCTGCTGCTGGTGCTCACTAGAAAAGAACCACGGCCCAAGTCTTTGTCGTGGGCCGGCTCAACGCCTTGCAAGACTGCAAACTGGACAACTCGATCACTCCATCTGTCGACTCGACTGGACGGCGACGCTCGGACGAGGGACGGCGGGGGAACGCCTCGTCGCCGCGGCCGCTTTTGCCCTCCAGGCATGCGCTCCGCCCGCGCCCTGCCCCTGCCAGCAATTCAAAATATGTGCGCCCGCGGCGCGTTTGCCACCAACACCCTCGCGGGACCCACTGCTGTCTGCCGGAACGGACATCGCTACCAGCCGATTGCCGCACGCCAGCCCCGCCATCGGGATTCAGGTACGCACCAATGCTGCTTCTCTGAAAAGGTTCTTCACACAATTCTAGCGACACTGTTCCTTAATTTCTTTTTCCCTGAAGCTTTGATGACTAGCAGTAGGATTCACACGATCAAGCACTGCGCAGCACAAAATAAGTTTTCAAGAATGATCTCAAGTAACACTGGTGAATATGTGCTGCTAAATCGTTATGCTTTACGCATCTCTGAAGTCTGCATTGAAAAACATCCTGCAAGTTTCAGATAGGACAACAAACTGGAATGCGGACTGAGGACAGCGCCCCTGAAGTTTTTCACTGAACTTTCAGTGTTCAGTTTCAGTTCGCCAGTTGTTAACTACAGTAAAAAGATAACATGGATCGGATAACAAAAATAAATTACTACAGATTTCATCAAAATAATAATTACTACAGCAGTTCCCAGTGCCAATAGAATACACAAGCTAGCCAGCCTATTTTGGCTACTTCTAGAAAGTTTGCAGCTAGAACAGAGGCTTTAAATCTTTTACTGACCTTGAATTTTCAATAATAAAATTTACATACAGAATGGGAGGCGAGGGCGATTGTGAGTGCGGATGTAGCGCACCAGATCCTCGCTATTGTTCTTGTGGTAAATAATGGCATCACTGAGCTGCTTGATGGCTTCTCTTTTCTCCTGCACTCTAGCTGCTAGCTCTTCTTCTTTCTCTTCCACTTTCTTCTCAAGACGGGCTACCTTTTTTTCTGCCTCAGCAGCATCCTTGACCATTTCTGCTAGCTCTTCTTCTTTCTCTTCCACTTTCTTTGCAAGATGGGCTACCTTTTTTTCTGTCTCAGCGGCATCCTTGACCATTTCTGATATTACCGTTTCTTTATCTCTGAACCTAATAGCCAGCTCATCCTTCTCCTTCAGAAGTTCCTTCTGCTCATCAAGATGGTCATGTAACTTGTTCCTCAGAATCTTAAGGTCTTCACTGCATGCAGATGAACGGTCAACAAAGCGTGTGAAACCCTGACTGAAGTGTAACTCTAGCTCATCCAATTTGTCAGCCAAGTTGGAGACTCCTGACTCGGCATGCTCTTTTACTTGCATAAGATTTTCTTCCAGCAAGCTAACTCTTCCAGAAAATTGTTGTACTAGTGTTTCTTCCAGCAAGCTAACTCGTCCAGAAAATTGTTGTACTAGTCTTTCAAGACGCTGAATCTCTGCCTGCGATGTCTCCACTGCTGTTGCATAGCTGTCTTCCTTGCATTTACTTTCTGCCTCGGTAACTTTAAGCTTCTGCTTTGCAAGCTGGAGCTGAACTTCAAGATCTTGTACATGCTTACGGAGATTAGTGCTCTCCTTGTTTGCATTTAACTTTTCTTCTTCCAATAGGCGATTTTTGTCTAGAATTTTTGTGTTTTTCTCCTCTAGTTGATTTATTTGTTCACTTTGACTCTCCTTAATTACCTCAAGCTGGGATGCCCTTGTAGAAATCTCATCATATGCATACTGAAGCTTTTGAAAGCTACCAAGAACCCCTCCAAGGTTCTGGTAGAGAATACCAATTCGTGTCTCGTGGTCTGTAATTCTCTGTTTAATTGTATCTTCAAATTCTTTCACTAGCGACATGTTACTTATGCATGCTTCCACCATACTTTTCAGATCCTCCTGCAACTTGGTATTTTGAGAAGACAATATATTGATTGTATTCTCCAGATCCTTTGCTTTTGTGCTCATCTCTTCAATACGACTAGCCGCTTCAGCCTGGGACTTCTCGAGTTTCTCATGTAAGTTAGATACTTTCAGTGTTGCTTCTCCCAGCTCCTTGTCCAATGTGGAATTTTTTTCCAGCTGAACTGAAAGCTTCTGTGTTGCTTCTTCCAACTGCTTGTCCAATGTGGAATTGTTTTCCAGCTGAACTGAAAGTTTCTCTGTTAGCCGTGCCACCTCATTCTCAAGATTTTCTATAGAAATCTCTGACTGCTTAAGTTGTGTTACTACTGTATCCTTCTCTTCTTGTGTGGCCTTAACCTTCTCCTGAAGCTCAGCCTCGGCTTGCTCTGATTTCTCAGTCAAGGTACGGATGTTCTTTTGCAGCTCATCGTTAGCTTGTTGTAGAGATGAAATGTTATCATTTTGCTTTTCTAGCAAACTCTCGAAGTTCCTCACAGAAGCCTGAGATGCTTGTAACTCCAATAGAACTGTGTCTTTCTCATCGTGTAGTGCTGCAATTTCAGCATGCAAACTGCTCCTCACCTCCTCCAATTGCTTTTCCAAGCTAGCAATACTATTTTTCATATCTTCATTAGCTAGACGCAAGATTGAGATTTGTTCTTTTCCTTGCTCTAATTCGTCTCTGAGATTCTTGATCGAAGCCTTGGACTGCTGCAACTCAGAAAGTACTTGGTTCTTCTCATCTTGTAAACCTATGACTTCAGCATGGTGACTAGCCGTCATTTCTTCCAGTTGCATCTTCAGGCTGGAGTTACTATTCTGTAGATCTTCGCTAGAAAGCTTCAAAATCATAAGTTGTTCACTTTGCTGCTCTAATTGGCCTTCTAGGGTCTGGATTGAAGCGTTTGACTGCTGCAAACTATTTAGAGCCTGTTCCCTCTCTCGTTGTAGAGCAATGATCTCCTCTTGCATATTAGCCGTACTCTCTTCCAGCTGCTTCTGCAAGGTAGAATTTATATCCTGTAGTTCTTCATTAGTGTGCTGGAGAATGGAAATCTGGTCATGTTGCTCCTCCAAGTTACTCTGCAGACTCTTGAGATTATCCTCTAACTCCTGCAACCGAGCAAGTGCTGCATTTTTTTCCTCTTGATGTGTCGTAACCTCATTATACAGATCAGTCTTTGTTGCTTCGAGGTCTTTATTGGCCTCCTGAAGATTTGTTATGCGTTGGGCTTCTTGTTCTAACTTACTTTGAAGATTAAGAATAGAAGCAATAGCTTCACTCTTTTCTCCTTGTACCTTTTTAATCTCATTATGCAGATTGGAATTTGCCAACTCCAAGGCTTCATTAGTCTTCTGCATGTCTGAAATCTTCTCCAATTGTTGTCTCAATTGGCTCTCGAGATTCTTCAGAGAATCCTCTAACTCTGCTATCTCTGACGCAGCAGAATCTTTTTCATTCTGTAGCTCCACAATATTACCATTCAGGACACTTTTTGTTGATTCGAGCTCCTTTTCTAGTTCTATAACACTAGACCGTGCCATCTCCAGTTCATCCAAACATTTGGAATGTTCTGATGCCAGTCTCTCCTTTTCTTCAGCAGCAATCTTGAGTTCCCTGTTCATATTATCCACTGTCTCCTCTTTCTCCACTTTGAGACCATCTATATCTGCGCCTAGTTGCTCAATTTTGCTTTCAGCCATATGTTTTTCATTGATCAAATACTCATTATCAGCTTTGGTTTCTGAGATGGTTGCCTTCAGTTGGGAACACTCCAGATCTAAATTCTGCAGTCGTGCATTAAGGTCGTCATTCTCTGCCAATAGCATCAAGTTATCATTTTTCATCTTCTTGTTTTCTGCCAATAAGGTTTGCACTTCGTTCTCCGCCAGCCTGGCCTTCTCAAGTTCAGATGACAGGAGGGTGCATCTTTCAACTGTGTCTTTCAGTTGATTGATGAGATCTTGCCTCTCCTTCTCTATGTCTGCAACTGACATCTTCAGGTTATCTCTCTCGTTCTCAATAATTTTCCTCTCACTGGACAACGTGTTGATATCGTTTTCCATGGATGCTAATCCCTTAAGTGATTCAGCTGCCTCTCTTTCTGCTGTTTCAACCAAAGATTTTAGATTTTCATTTTCAGATTGCAAATTTGCAGCCTCTGAACTTAACTTTACTATTGTAGCTTCTTTATCCTCGATTGCTTGAGCATGTAGCTCCTTCAGTTCAGATATTTCATTGGCTTGTTCTTCTGTTACTTGTTTCAGTTTCTCAATTTCTGCTTCCATATTATGATTTTCTGCAACCTTGTGCTTCCAGCCTTTTTCTTCAGTTAATGCTACTTCTGGCGTAGTGGTACCGTTGTCTGATTTGTCTCCTTCCATGTCTGAATCAGATGAATCTGAATTAGAGGAACTGTGCCCAACATTTTCTAGTTTGTTAATTAGCTGTTTGTAATGCTTGTGAAGATACTGATAGTCATCATGGAAACCCTTCACAAGGGAAGATAGTTTTGATTTATTAAGAGAAATTCCAGAATCATCTTGTTCATTCTCAGCCTTGTCATGCTCCTCTCCTATCATTCGCAAAATGTTCTCCACATTCTCATCAACATCTGAAAGGCTTAGGGGAATTTCCAGAATCATCTTGTTCATTCTCAGCCTTGTCATGCTCCTCTCCTATCATTCGCAAAATGTTCTCCACATTCTCATCAACATCTGAAAGGACAAAACAGTAACTGTTATTTTCAGAACATGACTTGCCAGAAATCGGAAAAGTGTTAATTGAAGAAGCGGGCAGAGATGTTCTCAGAGAAATCAGGTATAACATTCTCAAAAGCAAAAATGGCGAAATACTAAACTCATAAGACTTATATATGTTTTTTGGCATTAGAATCACACTGAGATTGTCCAATTAGAACGAACAACAAAAGAATTAACAACTGTTACCAAAAATAGTCTTTTCATGAAAACACATTTCATCTATGCAAAAGGATGCACTTTGAGAGCCCTATGCTTGATAATGACTTGTCTGGGTAAATATTAGTTGAGAATTAAGACAATACCCTTTTTGTTCTCCAGAAGATGCTTGGACTTCCTAATTTTGTGTTTCTTCCTCATGCTGAGTGTCTGGGTAAATATTGGTTGAGAATTAAGACAATACCCTTTTTGTTCTCCAGAAGATGCTTGGACTTCCTAATTTTGTGTTTCTTCCTCATGCTGAGGTTCTTGTAGCCAAAGTTGTATCTCTCCTTTTCTTTTTATTTTTTTTTCGCAGCTGAATCCTTTTCAGACCAAACTGATCACAATTGAGGTCATACGATGATCGTACTACTAGTTATAATCTTTGCTCCTGAACAGGATATGGGTGACTGCGTATTAAAAGAGGAGCATGAATTAATAAATTATTAATGAATAGTAGCTCACAAACATCAAAAAATTGTTTGGAAAATAACAATATAAAAAATATAAAATATTCAATTGAAACCAATTAGTTAGATAATAGTAAAAATAATATTTTCTGCAAACACAACCCATGGTAAAGTGGAGTAAGGGCTTGAATCTGAGTCGGTAATATTTTCTGCAAACACAACTCCATAAGCATGCACAACAGCACAAGGACATAATGTATGGAGATTGATTGTTTTGAGTTTTGACCATTAGGCACGTGAGAGAAGGTGGAATGACAGTCAGAAGCATAAATTGTATGTTTGTACCTCACATATACTTCAAACTATTTCAGTAACACAATTTATAGTAAAACGATTTTAATTGAACTTACATTGACCTGGTTTTCCTGGAAGCCTACTGCCTGGATCTTTAACAGTGTTTTATTAAAGAAGCACAATGTATTCTCTTCATTTTTACTATGCTGTAGCATTCATGGAACTCAAGTCATCTATCAGTGCCACAATTGCAGTGACCGCTAAAAGTTTAAAGCGTATATTTCAACCCTCAGCCTAGCAGTATTGTAGAAAGTGCCACAATTGCAGTGACCACTAAAAGTCTAAAGCATAATTTCAACCCTCAGCCTAGCAGTATTGTAGAAATATCAGCTATATAACAAACATCACAGAATTTGAGTTCTAACTTGAAATGCGGCAAGCAGCCCAGATTGAGCAGGAAAGTAGAATGGATGGAAGGATAGAAACCAAAGAATTTTTGAAGGAGTAAGCCGTGATCAGCTGCAGGTTCCTTATCTAGCCAAACAAGAGATTGACTGCTACAAGTTGGCAACCAGAAAGGAGCGAGCGGTGCAAGCAGAGAAGTCGGTGCAGAACATCATGCATGTGTTCGAGCTGAAAGGCCTTGCCCAGGACATGCTGATCCTTTGTGTTATCTCTTATCTTTGTTTTTTCTTCCTATTTTAGTTTTTTAACTAGGTTCCTTTCAGTGCCAGCTATTTGGCCAGCTTTGGACTATTTAGTGTGTCTTTGTGTTCCTCTCGCAGGACCAGCCATGGCTGGCTCCTTGTAATCTCTTTGGGACAGCTTATTTTCTATCACAATGCAAGGGCAGAGCACCTAGCGAAAATATTTTCTATCTCTTTGTTAATCCTGCCGTGGTTCATTGAATAAATAGTTTGAAATGTGACCTCGGTGTTGGAAAGGACAGATAAGATGAAGTGACGGTGACTTGGGAAGACAAAAGTCATGTTGTGAACATTTTACATTTCGTATTTTGGACCTTAGCAAACATATTTGACAGGAAAACAGTTTTAAAGAAGAAAAGCATGTGCACTAACAACATTGATATTTATTAACTCTGTCAGACATAGGGCCTTGTTGATGATAGATTTTCCAGATGAAAAAGTTTTAAAACTAGAATAATACTGTGCCAACGTGCAATATCTTTGAATTCTGGATGAATTTTCAACGGGTTTAATAGAACAGGTATCATGTGTGAGCCCAGAATTTTCAATTAAGAGGAGTGAAGCAAAGTACTATGTTTGGCATTGCCACGGTGTCCTGTACTAAAGAAAAAAAAGCATGATCTGATGGGGAAAATAGCACTGCAAATGATTTTGCCTTAAGGAATCGTAAATAGTAACAAATTAACCTAGTGAAAATAACTAGTTACAAAAGTACTCCAGAACGCAGATTTAACAAGTAGCACTCCGCCAAGATGTTCATATCATAAGAGGAGGAAAAGAGACAGGCTAAAGCCTACCAACAGAGGTAGAGACCGCGGCGCCTGTCAGTTGCCGTATCAGAACGCACGCATGCCACAAGATTCTATCCGAGAACGAACACAAAGGCACTAAAGCTCGTAAAGAAATTTCTTCACTACCCGAAGAGGCAGTAACTGACAGTTCTCCCAGATCAAGAGAACAGCCAGGCAATCATGAAACGTACCGAAGAAACGCCTGTTCCTTCTTCTCTGCAGATGTCTCTCACCCCTTCCTGAACCCCAAACAAGATCTGACAGGAAAAAAACAACAAATAAGCATGATCAGAGATCGCACACAGGTTGTGGTCAATCAAGAACTGCAACCTAACGGATCAAAGCAGGGGAACAAACCCGGCAAGAACAGATGGAATCAGACAAGGCAGAACGAGAGGAGAAGTTACCTCAAGCTAGGATGAACGGCTTGTTCGATGAAGCAAGAAGGCGGCGAGGCGAGAATCTGCTCAGGGCGGAGCTCCTCCACTAGGCACAGGCTCTATAGCGTGGGCTGCGTTAGAAACGCACACAAGTGAGCAGTCCTATGGAATCTGCCGCATCTACCTGAGGCTGAGTATCTACCTGAGGCTGAGTACCCTTCGGTTTAGTGCCTTATTACGGTAACGCCACCACACAAAAGCAGTGCTCCCGCCATTGCAAGCGCGAGAATGTTGGATGCAGCCACCTCCATACGGGGCCCGTGTAGCAGTGTGCTCCGAGCTGGCAAGGCGTGGGAGCCAGCTGGACAGGACGGCCGGCTTTTTGTCTCGTCTCGGTCATGGTTTGTCTCTGGGTTCCCGCCTAAACTCGAGGACGAGGTGATCCTCTGCATCAAAAAGGGGAAATGCGAGGATTGTGTATACATCAATAGCTAAATCACAAGTACAATAATGCACCAGGATGTGTGTAAATACGGCACACGTTTCTTTCAAACTAGTTGTTGTACAACTATTTTTCCGTTTCAAAGTGCATGCCTATTAATCATCTAGTTAAAATACGATATTGTTTTTAGAAGAAGAAAAAAAGACGACTGACTATAGTAGAATGGCACAACAACCTAGGCCAGCCTTATGGGAACAAAGCTCATATGATAACATGTTCACACGCCATATTTACCAAGCTAACAGAAATGCTTGATGAAAAAGGTATTTACACAACATGTAATAGTTTCTAATCGGCATTTTTTAATATCCTTACGCTGTGAAGAGGAACACATTCTAAGAACCAACATAGATGTACCGAAAATTGATGGCACTACATGTAGAATTGCAAGCCTGCTGACGTATGGAGGTCAATCTTACCCTGCATGTTTCACGCACATGAAAAAGACTGTTGATTATGTGCGTGTTTGTTTTTGTGATATCTTGGTGCAAGAAAAACATGATTATGTGACATGGAAAAAAAATGGCGTCACTTGATAGTTACCTAAAAATATGTGCTCTTGTGGTGTTAACCTTAGGAAGTTCCAAAATATAAGCCTCCTCTCGACATGTGATTTATTCTGTTTATAAATACGAGATATATGTGTTATTGTAAATTTATGCATTCCACATATAAAGATTCTTGTGATGGGATCTAGAAGGTGGATATCCCTTCAAAAAGGCAATACATCAGACATCTCTACGCACCACACCTGACTTTAGTTGAATTCAGAGAACCGTGAGTGCAGCTCTCTGTGTGCTACTCTGTCCCCTGATGCATATGGCTCAATTCCAAGGGAGCCCTGGTTGGGCTGACGAGGACAGCCGGCTCCATTTTCGTCCATCAGATCAGATGGTGCTCTGAATTTCCTCTTGTTGTCTCCCACCGCAAGGAATCTTTTGGGGTTCAATCCCGTGGCCTCCACAGAATTTTGGCCGAGTTCATTTCTGTGATATGATTATATATGTATTGACGCAATGACACAATGCTGAACGAAGATATTAACGGAATGAAGTGCACATCAACATCGTGAAGCCGGATTGTAACACTTTGTAACCATTCAACATGACGGCATGCACCTGATGTTGACAGTGTAGATGCCCAGAATGACCAAATTCTCGGATGAGTTGAATCATGCAAAACGGTGGCCCTTCCGTGCAGCCAAGATCACAGCACTAAACCACACATGCCGTATAAAATGAGTGAGTGGAGCTGCAATTCTGTACTATACAGAAATAAATACGTTTACGTGTGCACGGGAAGTAGATGACTTATTTCTTCTTTTTGGGCTCTTTCAATTTACAAGAGCGATTCTCTGGCCGGTGAAGACGAACTTGTATTTATTGCAGGGAAAATAGGCGTAGATCATCCACACTGGATGGGATCCAACTCAAGTTCAGATCTCGCCGGCCCTCGCGCAACCTGCTATCGAGTGTTGCAACCATGTGACGGTGACGTGCAGCCTCCGCCAATTTTGTATGGCGATGCAAGAGGAGACAAAAACTACGAACATGCATGTTCCAAATGCTTTGTACTCCGTATACTACCACCGCAGTTCCATGGACTATATGTATACGAGATGCATGTGCACACATGCGCAGAGAGGAGCATGGATTAGCTGTTCCCGTCCCTTTTTAATTTGTCTCCGTGCGTGCTTGTATACTCTATACCGAGAGAATGCTGGATGGTATATATATGTATGATCCTTCATGTTGGCTCACTTTGGTTTGTTAAAGAAATCATATTGGCTCAGGCATGGTGTGTCATAATATCGGATCGCAAGTCTGAACATGGAAAACGTATGGTAAGTGGTCGCACATGATATATTTTTTATTGGGAAAAGTCCAAATTACTATCCTCAACAATTCACTTTGTCCATCTAGGTACCCAAACAAAATAATAGCTTATTTTAGTACCTCAAACAATTAACACCAGTTTAGATTAGTCCTTAAGCTGTATTAGACCCTGGTATTGTTCATGTGTACTCTGGTTTTGGCTGAGACAAACTGATTAGGCTAACGGTGAACAATTGCGTAAATCAAGCTTTGAAAAGAACATCGCATTGCACTCAGGTGAATAGAATATCCAATTGATTTATTACAAGGTTCTGACAAGTAAACTAACATCGGCCTATTTTACGTCCCAAATTGGTTGGGCTCGGCCTGTTTCCACGCCGGACAGATGATGTGTCAGCCTAATCACCTTATCTCAGCCAAAACCAGGATATACATAGGCAAAACCAGGGTCTAATACAACTTAGAGGCTAATCTAAGCCGACGTTAATTGTTCGAGGTACTAAAACAAGTCATTGTTTTGTTTGGGTACCTGGATGGACAAAGTGAATTGTAAAAGGTAGTAAATTGGACTTTTCTCTTTTTTATTTTGAGCAAATCACGCATGATAGCTAGCCATATGGGCCGATGAGAAAAACAGTTTCCACCAGGGTTGGGCTT
>LAPY01004120.1:14810-32971 GCA_000970635.1 Eragrostis tef
CAGAGGCGGCGGGGACGTCGCCGGAGCCGGGCGGGAGGCGGTGGTGGTGGGGGCGAGCACAATGACGGCGGCGGCGGTGAGAGAAAGAAGAAGATGATGCGGCCATGGGCCGATGCGGAGAAGGCCGTGAGCCGACCTAACCATGCTATCCCGTCGGACGATCTACAGGTAGGATGCCCCGGTTGATTCACACGAGTCGGCAGTCAGCACTCAGCAGTCACGTGTTTGTGACTTGTGAGTGTCAGATATGGGCCGACGTCGAGTGATGAAAGACACGAGCATGCAGTTTTTACTGGGAGCCGATCATGCCCTGAAAAAAAATATGGGCATAAGGAACCTAAACTAAGGTAGCCCTCTGCTTATTTGATCCTGGAGTTTTCTGTATGAATTGCACTTGGGACGTAACAAATCTATCAGCCAGAATCAGTTCCTGACTTCCTGTCCCATCCCAACTTCAGTGGCGAATACTTTTCACGGTTTGAGTGGCGAATCTTAATTTGATTCCCAAGAGCTACTAAAAAGACGAAGAAATAGAACTTCTGTTTGTCTCAAATAAGTATTCAGTTCCCAATCAAACAGATTTTACATAGTATATCAAATTAACACAACTGACAGCTCGATCTAATTGCATTTATTTAGCATTGTACATGTATCCAACATGCACTCTTGTGAAGCGTACGTACAGGTGTATCACTCATGCAGGATTTGCATCCACACACAGCTTATCACACACGAGTATTCACACTTCAACTTACAAATCCAGTAGAACAACGGAGAAATATATAACTCAGATTTGAGGTGGAGCTATCGATTCGCGGCGGTTCACACGTGCGAGAATCACGAAGCACGTACGTGCGAAGCAGACTGCACGCATGATCTCGTCTCTCATGTGCCACGATTGATCGAATGATCAATTGCTGCCACCGCCGCCGTCGGCGACGCTCAGGCCGAAATGGAGTCGAGGAAGATGAGCCCACTATATTTAATCAACACAAACATACAAATGCAATGAACCTGTCAGATATTATCTTGATACATAAATAATGCCTAAACGCGATCATTGTTTGGAGCAATGCATTGTTCTTTGAGGAGATTACATTCCATTATTGTGCAGTAAGAGAGAGGATCTTAAATCTTGTGATATGTTCATGTATACATGTATGCATGAGCATGGCCACTTAGAATTTTTGAAGGGGTTAAAAACATGAGATGATTCGATTGCTAGTGAGTTTTATATGTTACTAGTACTTGTTGATTGTTTTTGAAAAATTGAATCTACTAATTTACAGAAATTTATGTAACACTTACATTCTTTGCTGCAGCACTGAATGCCTCCCTATGGCTAATCTCTGGATTGCTCGTCTTTATCCTTTGTATTTCTTCCCTGTTGACGTCAAAAGAAGTGACTTAGGTTCTATTTTAGTCATAAGTATCTAGTTACTACTTAAGGGCCGTGTTAAGAGACGTTTAATGCACGTTATCTCACTACCAAGTAATCAAATGTATATGTGCGTGCATGCAAAATTGCAAATTGAAAATGTCAAATATATATAAAAAAAAGGTATCACAGAAACTGAACAATGAATTATTCTCAATAAATAATTTAGCTGAGCTCATTTGGAAAATCACAATTTGTATGCCCCTCTCATATATATCGCTAGCTGGTATTTACTGATCCAAAAAGATTGTTCTGATTTGAGACATTACTCTACTACCAATATTTACTGATCAAGATATACATTTATATATTTTTAGTGCAAACAATTCTTATTATTTTCGGTAAATTTATCAACTACTCAAAATTACTGACTTTTCAATTCTTACAAAGGATCGTATGACTGTATATCTGCCCATTAGGAAGTTATAAGAGTGCAACTGATACAATACTTTTTAACTTTCTACTCCTACTTTTGTAATGGATCATTAATATACTTATTAAAAGCGTGCATTTGTAGTTTCATTATTGAACTAATCGTATTTGAGCACATGTTTTTGAATTTAAAATTTTAAATCCGTACAAAAGATTTAAAATCTAAAAGAAGATCTGTGCAAAAAAAAATCTAAAAGACAGCTTTTGTATATGTGAGATACATGTCATTTATTTTATTGCACTTCAATATCATATTTCTAGCATATTTTTCTTTGAAGTACTCGTGTTACAGAAGTTGTGGCTTGAAGTCTTACTTGATGAATCTGTTGTATGCTGATGGAACACGTTGCCTCTTCTCTGGGGCTGAAAACAGGCAAATAGAAGACAAATGTTCTATTAACATAATCATGAAATATTTGCAGTGAGATGGCACACTAGGTATGCACAATGACAGGGCATACTGAAGATTTACATATATAGAGATAATGAATGTAGCTATATTCTTCAGATGTATGCGACAACAGTTTGAGCTTTGCATTTCAGGGAAAGAGAGATAAACTCATAAGAAAATTATACATACGACGTATCGGTGTCACTTGCTGCTGATTGTTTGACATTGGGTACATGGACATTGCTCTTAGGTTTCTAGAAGCTGGCTCGTAGCTCCCAAAATTATTACACTGGAATCCTCTGTTCTGCACCTGAATCAACAGACGTACAAATAGCAATTCTCAACAGTTTGACGTATATGCCAAATCTGATCTTGGGGTGTAGCATAAGAAATGAGATGTGTGAATTCTGAATTATAAAACAGTTAAAGATTAAACGTATATATATTGACAAGTAGGAGACATCCATTGTATTGTTAAATGTTAGTATTCAAATTATTCCATGTTTTGCCATGAAAGGTCTTCCACTTGCAAATCTGAGCTAAAAGTTTTTAAATTTTGCATGTTCTGTACCTGGCTGTCTTGAACCAAGCGCGCCTGGTGGAACGGACTAAGATCCATGGAAAGCACCATTGTGCAATGACCACATTTTACAGTCACCATATTGTAAGAACAGTTGTTTGGCACATTCACCTGCATGTACATATGCATATATGAGATTATTGTAAGTTTATACATTGTAATTGTTATACCTAATTTTTCAGAAAGAGAACATACTGTGTTAATTCCATTTCACCTCCAACTTTCATTATGCAATTTTTTGTTCTATTTTCTATTTGAAACAATATTGATATAGGAGAGACTTTCGTAGTTTTCCCAAGCAAGAAGTCTCATATTTATACAAGAACCAAAGGAATCAGAGTCTAAAACGTTTCTGAATCATGTAGTTATGTGGTTATAATGAAAGCATCCATATATGTTACGAAGTGATATATACTGGCTTGGAGAAGTGTGAGTATTTATGTAGGTATAAAATAAGCACATAAGAGCATCTCTCATATGCGAGACTGGCTTCAAATATGTCTGGAATATGAAAATAGTATGTTGGAATAGAAACTTTAGTTGGGGCATACATATATGTAGAAATAATATTATATTTATATCAAGCAAAACTTCTTTTATGCATATACTTTTCATAGGGACCTATCGGCTAAGATTATAGGGAATACTCCAAAATGAGAAAGAGGGGGCATATAAGAATTGGAGGTGGTAGCTACGGACCTCTTCGGCAACAATGGACGGTGATTAGAAATAGGGTTTTACTGAGTTATATGAACCAGGATATAGTCATGAACCATTCTATATGCAAGATATATGCTGCCGAAGCTAGAACCGCTGCCATTTTTGTTTATAAAATAAGTAGAATAGCTAAAGGGAGGGAAAACATATCAAGGATCTGATGGGGCCTCAGAATGTATTCACATTGGAGCAAACATGATTAATTAACCTCTACAGAGGTAAAAATGCGTCATGTCGAGCAAACTTGATAAGTGTACATGTAGCAGCTAGTCCTCGAATAGTCTCTGCATTTTGGTTCAGTTTCGAAATTAAGACCTCAAATGGTTCTCTCGCTCGTGCGCCCCGCAGGAGAGACTTGTGAAGGGAGAAGGTAGACAAGGATATATAGAATGGCCAAAAGGAAGGTGCCATGTTGGAATTGCAAAAGTTGCACCGTGCCTTCATATCCATGTCGTCTTTTGACTACATGCGACACCTTTTCAAGTGTCTACCTTTGGAGGCCGATCGGACTAGCTCATTCCTCATTGACCGGAGATGCTGCAAGCCTGGAAGCTAACTTAACTATAGCCTGCACCCCCATCATCAGGAAGCAATGGCCGCTGCTACTCGCCTCTAGGAGGCAGACATGACATCTCAGGTCCAAATGAGAATCTCTTTCATCACACACGGGCGCACGAGGAGGGAGAGAGAGAGAGAGAGAGAGAGAGAGAGAGGAGCACAATAAAAAACGAGAAAAGTGGCGGCATCTTTACAGTTAAAAGTTGATGTCACCCTCGATCTCCTCTCTTTCAGCGCAACATCACGCACAACACTGTGAGTCTGATACACTCACCTAGACTAGCAAGATCCCCACCTGCGCAAACATCAAGAAAGGGGAAAATGACATGACCAGCAGATCCACTTCTCTCTGCACATGTGCAGAATGAGAGGGAAGGTTGTCGCAACTCAATTTTTTATTATTAATTGTGATAAAACTTTAGATAACAAACAATCTGTTGGGTAAGCTAGTAAGGTACGCTGGAGTATTATCGCATGGGAGACCAAAGCAATACTTAAAGAGGCTTTAATCATCTGCATGCATGTAAAGTTGAGTGCCTGGAATGATTTTGTCACGAAACCATGAAGAAGTGGTTTGGTATTTGGTGGTAGACAAAGTCCTTATAGAAATCACTACCCCGTGCATTATATACGGGTGTCCCGCTGTTCCTCTCCAAGAAAGATCTATATATGTCCTAATTAATTAGCTTAAGGGATTTCAGTGACTGGAAATATACAGTATCGAGAGAAACTTCCTCCAAGAAGCATGTTTATTTTAGTGAAATGCATATCATAAATGTATTTTGGTTTTGATTTGTTTGAGTAAAAATAGCATGTATTAGTCAGTGCTTGATCTAAAATATGCAGGGCATGGGTATCAGAAATGCTAGAAAGATCTGGGGAACAAAGTAATTCAGGGAAAAAAGGTTTCATGTTTTAGAAAAAAAAAGGGGGACAGATATATATCCTTTGTAGCGAAGAAGGGACAACATTCATCACAAATTGGAAGATCCCAAAGAAATATTTATGATCGGTTGTTCCATTAGCTCTCTAAGGATATGAACATAGTAATATTTCTTCTCCAATTGATATTTCATGATGCCAATCTTGGATGCATCGATATATTAGCATGCACTTAAACATTTATTCACAAACGGTAAACTGTCTGTTTGTAGGGAGCGCAAAATCTGTTGAAAAAAAACAATAGGGTGCCACCAGTATAGAAGATTTGGAAGAGTATTTGATTCAAGAATCATCACCTGTCCCCGGCCCAGCCCCCATGCATATGATCCTACATGACAATAGACTAACTTCTCCTAGAAAGAAGAAAAAAAATTGCAGAGAGAGAGAGAGAGAGAGAGAGAGAGAGAGAGAGAGAGAGAGAGAGAGAGAGAGAGAGAGAGAGAGAGAGAGAGAGAGAGAGAGAGAGAGAGAGAGAGAGAGAGAGAGAGAGAGAGAGAGAGAGAGAGAGAGAGAGAGAGAGAGAGAGAGAGAGAGAGAGAGAGAGAGAGAGAGAGAGAGAGAGAGAGAGAGAGAGAGAGAGAGAGAGAGAGAGAGAGAGAGAGAGAGAGAGAGAGAGAGAGAGAGAGAGAGAGAGAGGGATCATACCACCAGTATCGTGTTGCAATAGTTGCAGTTGACATAGCAAACATGCTCGGATGTAAACTGGGATGACATTTCTCTGATTTCAGAGCGCCTAGTACCGTCGTGAAGATTAGATCCAGAGGGAGGAAGAAAGCAAAGCAGGAGATATGAATGAACAAAACGATGCCTCCTGTACCCTATATATATGTAAGATTAGGGGAGCAGCCTCTGACCTTTGTTTGTCTACGATAGATGGAATTGGGAGGTTTGCGGAGGAAGCAACAGCAGGATGCCTCAAGGGGGAGAGAGGATAATAGCCCGAGTGGGGGCAGAAGCAACGAGGAGAAAAGTTGTTTGGTGGGTTGTCTCGTGGGAGAACAGTGCCGCTGAGCGCAAGAAGAAGTTGGAAAGATCAAGCAACGAGGCTACAGCAACCAATGGACAACGTTGTGTGACAAGCGCTAGGACTAGCTAGGACAATGGGTGGTACCCGGTAAGTGAGAGCCTGCCAAGCGGATTTGGTTTCGTTGGGAATTTTATTTAGTCTACTATACGATACCGTTTGTTATTCTTAGTAACTCAAATAAGCGAATCAATTTGCAGCATTCCTTACAAATAAATAATTAACAACCTTTACTACTTTTCTATATATAATTTGGAAAATGTTCCATATCACAATATATTTAACGAGGCACTTGATCGAAACCAAAGGGCAATACATTTGCATTAGCACAACAGTTGAAATTCATACCTGGATGGGTCACTTGATCCTGTAGTCCCTGATAAGGTCATCCATCTCCAAAGCTAGCACAAATATTGTGTGATCTCTTAGTTTTCTCAATCAATGTTCCCACTCTTGTGGCGTTGTGGTACACATTTGGTGAACAAATATTTTGAAAACGAGGCACTACACCAGTGAGAAGATATCATAAACATCATTAATTGTAATGTATATCTAGCTAGGTGCGAGAAATGCTGACGTGAAAGAGACTGTAAATAGTACATCAAGATGAGAGAAGCTCATGCAGTTTAAAGTTTACTGATATTGGACATGCACATCAGGATGGGATGGCCACTGTAATAAAATGGCTAGGAAGAGGTACAATGACTGACCATTACTTGCATATAGCAAATCACGATCATGAAATGGTAAAATAATTTAATAAGCCATTGTATATAGATTACAGGAATGTGAGACGGTCAAATATTTATCTCCTATTTGTAAGTGTTAATTATTGTAATTTGAAGATACACATTGTACAAAATTGTATTTTTTCCATGGTTCATGAAAACAACCAATCCATATTAACATACTACAAAATAGTAATTAAATTCTCCCGTGGCCACCACAGAGGTGCGGACCGAGTATGTGCATCTCAGTGTTATATGCATACACATACATTTCATGGGTGAATTAATTGGCATTCCTTCAACAAATCAACTGCACACGCAGGGGTGGAGCCACATTCATCTGGTGGTGTCCTGGACACCAATGTTTTTTTTTTAATTTTCCTTATATCGCATTCATTTTCACCATGGATGACACCATCAAAGCTTACTGCTATGACACAAAATGACACGTGGTGACACCATCCTCCTGAAATCCTAGCTAGCTCCACCCTGTGCACATGAGCAAGCAGATTTTAATGTTATTTAGTCCCTTCAAAACCAGGTTCAGCATTTCATGTTTTTACTTTTGAAGAAAATACAAATTTGTACATATATGATGTCCACAAATAAAAGCACTACTTGCACGCAGAATCTTATTTCCTACTGAGATGTAATGTGCATATATGCACGAATAAACGGACCACACATATATTCTAATGATCAAATATTCAGTTCATGACTTGTATACCCAATAAGATGTGTAAGAGGAAGTTTAACTTTCTTCGAAGGGTCCCCGCCCATAATAACCATAATGGGAAAGGTCTACTTAATGTTTTAAAAATGGGAAAAATGAATAATACCTCAAAATGGATGAACATATCGAGTAATTAACTTTCCTTAACATTGATACCTACATTGATTTTTCTTTTGGGCATTACACCTGTGTAGATCTTGCTCTCTCATTCCTCCATCATTAACATCACTTAGAAAGGTACTTTTGCTCTTCATTTGACCTTTCAGACATGCATCAACTACAATTATGGAGGAAAGTATTTCGCATATGTCGGCCGATCTATATTCGTATAAATGCAACAATGCATGGTTTGGGATCCATTGATCAGGTGGCTTCTGCCCCCATATAAAAAATGAAAGGAAAAAAGTAACTGACCAGATGCTTGGGAATTGGAAGCATCATTGGCGCACCTTTGCATATGTGTTCCTGAAGCAATTTGTGCAAATGGAGCCAGCAATGCTAGCATGGGACAGGATGTGTCAGCTGCGATTGGATGATTCCTCTGCTCAGGAAATGTCACCTCAATTGGACAGATTGGATCCTCTCAGTCTCATCAGGTTTCAGACTGACAAGATGGGTGCCTAACCAACACTAGTTCTCAGTTAACCTGGTGCTACTCCCTTGCACTAGAATCCGCGTCTACAACTGTGCATGTGCATTCCTTTGAGTTCTTATTGACCCTACTTAACATAAATTTATGGTGAATTTCTCTCTCTTCAGTAAGCATGGGCGTGGAACAGCTCATGATTTGAATCTTTGTGATCCTCCCGTGTACTAATAGTTTTGGCATTGCTGTCCAGCTTGCTGACCAAAAATGGAGATTGTAGATCGTCTGAACTAGGTTAACTCTGACCCACTGGGGCCACTGATCAACATTTCTAGAGAGAGAGAAAAAAAAAACTGGATTCCTAATTCGTATAGCACATTATACAACGATGCTTTGAACCATACCCAGCTAAGTTCAGTTTGTATCCGAATGTTGCTCTCAGGTGTAGCAGCTCCTTGTATTCTAATATACGGTCTTCATGAACAAATTACGCTTCTAAAAATATACCATTATCCACAGCAATGATCTACACCAATCACCGAGTACTAATGGCATGTGCAAACGCAACGTATGTGAATTCAGCCAGATGAAGATCACAAACTGGCACAGCCGGAACAGTTTATCTTTAACAGTACGCTAGGACCAAAGACTCAGACCAACAATTAATCTAGCTACATGGGCCGCGCTCTTTTTTTCCTTGCACTACAGTATCCTGATATATATTGCAGGGGGCAAGGAGATCAAGGACGATGAGGGAGAGCAGCAATGGCAACAAGGACTAGCTAGAATGGTGCTAGATGCTTGGCATGAACAGAACACACGTGTTTCGGGAATGGGGTGGATACTGGACTGGATACAGGACTGCCGGAGCCTTAACCCACGCCCTGGCAACATAGCCGACTAGCCGAGCAAGCGTGGTGGGTGCTGCTGCCAGCGACTGTGCTGTGCTCTTGTGTATGTGTGTGCGCGTGCGTGCGTGTGCGCTGTGTGTGTGTCCGGCTCTCCGCCATTTACCTCTCCAACGGAAAGTGCCACCGATATTTCTGCTTTGCTTCACTTTAATCCGAAAGAAACATGCAATTCAATGCAACACCCCAAAATTTACCACCACGTACAGTCTATATGCTCCGTAAAACTGTACTAGAAAGCATCCCCGCAAAACACACACACACACACACACACACCCCGTAGACATCAGTAGTGGAGTGTACGTACTCCTTGCTTGGGGCGTATAGTAGGGCCAGGAGGACAATAACGAGGCATTCCTACACGAGCAAATGCATGCTTGGTCGCCCATCAGGAGGGGTCTCCCCGTCGCCCTTCGCCTCACTTGTTGGGGCATCCGATCCAATCAATCATATCGACTTGACCCTTCATGAACACAGGCCACCGTTATTGTCATGTGGCCTCTAGCCTTACACATCGAGCCCCAATTCTCTCCCCACCTGTCCATCTTCCTGCTCTCACAGAATCAAATGATGGCTGGGGTGGCTAGAAAAAAAGGGTTTTCGGCTCAGTTTCTCCCTTTTTCTTTTGGGAAAAACAACAGCATCACAAAGATACTACACGTGCAAAGCTATATCATGTCATTGCCAGATAAATATCAAGTTTTACGGATCAGCATTCAATTTGCATGTACCCGGACGGATAGATACTTGCCAATCGCAGCGAGATCAGAAAAAAGTTCTTGAGTTGCGAGGGTGTGTTAGCTTGCCCATGAAGACCTGATACTGTTCATTGCAGCTGGCCATGGACTTGTCACTCAGAACAGTGTACAGAGACACCTTGCACATAAAGGGTTGATGCTCAACCCACCTGGTCTGGTCCTACGCAGAAAAGGTGGTGGTTTCCACTTTTCCAGATAGGGCAGAATATTTCTCAAACTATGCTATATCATCCCGCAGCGCAGCGGCACTCGTCTCATTTAACTTGCTAAATAGTAGGGTTTTGGGGATGGGTCAGGATCCACGGTGATCATGCAAATATTGGTGGTCCACAAAGTCACTCTGCAGACGGGGATTTTCACACACTCAATGATCACCACATCGGTGTCAATCTGACTATGAAGATTGCAAATTGCAATTGACTAATGTAGGAAACACACAGGAGCGGCTGTGGTGTCACGGTCACCCCCACAGCCCTCAGGACAAGAACAGATCACATGGACTTAATTTACAGAGCTGTTACATCCGAAAACTCAGCGAGAATTTAGTCAGCGGTGACAAGAGAACTATATTGACCCTTCATTCATCAGTCAGAGCAATTACAATGCGGACCCGAGCCATGTACTCGAAAGAATATTGCATCAGCCAAGTCTATTGTTCTTTAGTTGGCAACTGAATCTGTACATACTGTTGTATAGGTTAGTGTGACTTGAAAGATTCAAGTGCCGATATATGTTGTCTGGAACCATAAATCAATGGTGAAAACGAATATGTAAGGAAAATTTTTGTTGCCAGGACACCTGCGAAAAAATGCTTTCGCGCTGCAACTATATGCTCACTCTCGTCTGTAGAACAGAACATAAGCAGCTGGTGTCTTTATGCTGTCTTCACTTATAGGAGTCACGCGGTCATCATCGAACTTATACCATCCCTTCTCTTGCTCATGCTACAGAAGATTAAATATGTCAGTAAGGCATCGCATCAACCAAACTTTGCTCATCAATTTGGAGAACAAATATATCTTGGAGCAATGAAAGCGTATAAAAGGCACGAAGACTCACATAGATGCTGGCAGTGTAGTGCCCCCCTCCCATGTTTCCGTAGTGGTTGCTAATAGCATACAAGCGATAATGGCTGTTTGGTTGCTTGCTCTTGTCAGCGATATATGACGACAGATCCAAATCACTGGTGGGGAAATCTACAAATGTCTCAAGCTTGTTCCTTGTGAACTGAGTATAGGAGAACCTTTTGAGATGGATCACCAGAACTTCGGGTAGCCTCCAGAGATCTAATTTCTTCATCGCTTGCTGATGCTTCTTGCAGCACGGGCAGTACCTGATTAACAAGTTGCAACAATGATTCATGTCAAGAATATGGTTTCAAAAAGGATTCAAGTCAACAAAAGAAGGTAAAGAAGGCTATTCTGCAAATAGTGAAGCAAAAAGCCACACAGTTGTTCCACAGGTGTACTCACCACATGTCATCTGGTCCCAATGGTTCCTCTTTTAGAAAGGCTTCCAAACAACCATTTAGCGCAACAGAATCTTCAGTTCCTTTCGGGATAAGCTCAAGCTTGTGAATCTCAGGTAGATTGTTCAGCATTGAGGTATCATATTTTCTTAACGCATTTTGTTGCCAGTGGACATTCACTTGCAACCTGCTTTGTGCTGTCTTAAGTATATCCAGCTCATCAATTTCTATCTTCTCCTGGTCATCACCTTTTTCATTTTTCAGATAAAATTCAAACCCTTCCAAGTGAGCACTCTTATTAGAATCATCTGCTCCTTCATAGGACAAACTGGGTCCTTTGATTATTTCACACTCACTGGCACTGGAGTGGCTGCTTTCAGGGCCATCTTCCAATTGAGTGTTCCGTACACTACTATCTGAGTCAGAAGGTGGTGTGTCCATCAAGTCTGTAGAGTTATCATTAGACCCTGCAGAATCATTACACAAACCTGTCCCTTCGGAAACTCGAAATGGGTTCAACAACTTCCGATAAATACTCCGAAGGGACAATCCATTGACCATCTCTGGAAGGGCTGTCAAAAGTGGAGCCTCAAATTCCTTCACTCGCAGAGTGACACCACCAACCCTAGAATGCCTGAATGCAATGACAAGGAAAAATAACGTATCAGAACACATAAAGTTTATTAAAAAAAAGCATGCTATTTGTTCATTTCTATACATCATTAAAGCAAAGATTCAATTATATCAATAAAACTGGATGTGTTGCGTGCTTACTCATCGGAATGCTGGTGTGTAAAAACCACAAGTGGGGACTTCTCGAATTTTTTGGGGAGCCGGTATGCTGCCAGTTTGTCTCCATCCCTCAGCAGTGAAACTGAGTCTGACGGCTCCTCCAGGTATCGAAGGATGCAATTATTATATACCTGCATAGCACCGTCCAGTAGAACTAATGAACTTTGTATTGCTCAAACTAGCTTTGAATGTTGCAACAGTTCCAAAGGGGCAGTGAGGAAGGGTAATCATACCTCTGTGACTAGCAGAAACTCATCCTCTCCAAGTGAACAAGCAATGCTTAAAGCCCGAACAAGATCACTAAGAGTCCCAAACTTTGGCACACTGACATCATATGAGCATGGTTTTGTGCTACCATCAGTGCTGAAAACTGTTACAGTCATTGACCTCTTTGCCGTAGACGGTACAGGCAGAGATAAGTACATAAACGGGTCAAAAGTGACAGATCTTTTACAGCAAGTAGGACAAGTCAGTGTAGATTTATATTGGCCCTGCAGTGGTATAATCAGGACAAGTTTAGGAACACCAATATGGTACAGACACACTGAAAGAAA
Organism: Eragrostis tef; assembly: GCA_000970635.1. Classification (NCBI taxonomy): domain Eukaryota; kingdom Viridiplantae; phylum Streptophyta; class Magnoliopsida; order Poales; family Poaceae; genus Eragrostis; species Eragrostis tef. Next base: position 27,420 of record LAPY01004120.1, read on the forward strand.
ATTGCCTAAAATAGCTCAGTTCACAACGTGTCAACAAATATAGCAAGGTGCATCCTATATCAATATATCATGGCAATAAATTATACAAAAGAAAATGATAACTTGACGGCCTACATCTATGTGCACGTATGTACAATTTCTTAATTGGTAGAAAAATAGAAATATACTGAAATCTTAAATAATAATAATCAATGGTTTATGAAATCAATTGACAGATACAAGGTTACAATCACAAAAGTGCTACAGACATGTCATTGTCTTAGGAAGTGAAGAGTTAAAATAGGGATTGGAACTTAGTCACTTACATGGCAAGTATCAACAATCACAGAGTCGTTGCGAGCTAAATGGTTGCTCCAGTACTCGTCTGCTACTTCTTCATCAGGACGGTCGCTAGCATCTTTGGCTTCTTCATAAGGTTTGCATTTCACCTGGTTAAGATCTTCATGGAGACCATCCAATAAAAATGCGAGAAGCTCCTGTGAATCATGCTGATTAAAGCCACTGAACTGAGGAGCGAAACAGCCAATTTTTGACTTGAAGTGATGTGGTGCAACTGGTTTTCTGTCAGTGGTCCATAAGCTCCTCAACAACTCTCCAAACGCCAAAGCAAGTTCACCCTAGTTAACAGAAGAGTCAGTAAACGATATCTAGCTGTTTCAAGGAAAAAATGCTAACAAAAAACTCAACATACATTCAGTCCCAATGGATTAGTCCGATTTATATCTCTGGCGTAATCACCAAGGAAATAATCAACAAGCTTTGGTGTATGAGCCAAACATTGGATTGAACTGTTCATGAAGCAAGTATTCCCAAGGTTCTCCAATCCTATTAAGCCCATAGAGCCAGCTCTGCCAAAGCTTCCATAGGACAAATCAGCATTCATGTCATAAAAATCCCCACCAATCTTGGATGTTAAGGAGTCGGACATTGCGTAGACTTGAACTTCTAGAAGATTCTGCAAGCATAAATGGAAAGTGTAAAGAAATAAAACTGGGGACAAGATATTATGCCGTGCTGGGATGATAGAAATCAGAAAGTGGTACCATCTCTTAATATTAAACTGCAACCAAATGAAAACAAATCAGTTGGGAAATTGTGCATAGCAACAGACACTACCTCTTGATCTGAATGGCAACAGTCATGATGTGGCCTATTCCATTCATTCATTAATATTAGGTTTGTCTGCCCTGAAAAATCCCAAACATGAACCTGGATAAAGAAGCATTAAGTAAATAGCACCAACAGAAATGTATTTCCAAACTTAGAACTACAAGGAACAGCAACGTACTGGTTGGGAATCAGCATTAAAAATCTTGTTTGCCCGTTTGTAGTTCTCAACTGGATTATCCTGAACCAGGACGAAACACGTAAGTATTAGCAAAAGGAGTGTGACGGGCAACCAATCTCCGGTCAAGTAGTGGGTACCTTCTTGCTAATCTTCAATGTCAAAATGCTTGTTTCTCGGACAGATATCCTAAGCACCAAAGGATAAGCACCGGCACTGTCTCCAGCAAACGAATGTTTATTTTGCAAAGCCAAACCAGAGTTCTGCCTGGATAAGAGATATGAAGCTAGAGTCAACAGATGCAACAAGACGAAACTAGACCGTGAGCCCAAAATGTACATAAACAAAACTCAAAGAAAGGTTTTATTAAGTCAAGTAATGTGGCTTCTGAAGGCCCATGTTTGGCATCCAAGTAGAAAAAGAATTGCATGGATAAGTGTGTTTTCACAAGCATCGAACCACTACAGAACATATATGTTAGCCTTACTTCATACTTCAAATCAGTGACTTTCGAAAAGTAGCAGACATAGGTATGCGCCAATAACAAAATATAGTACAACAATGTCTACAAGTTCATTCTAGATATTCAGCTCACAATCAATCAACTTAAATGATTCGCAATGACGTATGCAGAACCAATGTTAACATGCGTAAAAAAATAGCACATATCAGTCTATAAGATAGGTCTAGCGCCTAACTTCAGAGCAAGTGCTGAAGAAATATTGAGGTAATGTTGAAACTGAGACGCGACCAACTGAATATGCAGCCATGTGGTGAGTCAGGTAATACTGAAACTGAGAAGATCAAGAAACACGAAGCAAGGTGCACAGTTTTAAGAATGACTTTATTTACAAAATTATTGCAGGCAGATCAGAAAATCATCTAATGAAAAGAAAAATAACAGAGCACAAATTTAAGTGTAAAAAGGGCAATGACCTGGACTCGTGCACACATAGGTTGGACCAATATGAGGTCATCACAAAAGTAGCAATACAAATTTTGCAAAAAGAAAAAAAAAATAGCACCATCTTCTGCCACGTGCACCATAGGTCATGTGACGTGTCAAATGCATAAGCTTGTCAATGCTAAATCCTGCTATTCCGGTAACTGCATGCCCAATCTACTAGTGTTTCATCGGACTTGGACAGTTGGATCGAATAACGGGCCATGTTTTAGTTTGACATCATGTAGCATTGCTACTGCATGAAAGCCTGACAAAAGTAGAAACGGAAAGACACGGTGCAGACCCAAGTTAATAGCAGCCAAGCACGCAAAGCGCCAGCTAGGTAACTAATAACGGAACTGCTCCACAAGAACACAGACCCTCTCCCTGGCACGCTGGCATCGTCTCGCCTGACTGCGCATCTGCATGAGCAAAGCTGACCGTGTTCCTAGGATTTTCTCAGGGTGGCAGACAATTTCTAGCAACAGATTTGTGCACAGTCGCTGTACTCTCTACATGACAGAATCTACAGAATCAATCACTACCTCGATCATTTGGATGCATCAGCATTCCGGATACTGCTTACCGCAGCTGCAATCAGCGCCTATTTTCGGACGGAGGCATCAAATTCTCAACCCTAAAAAGATCGCAGGAGACAGCAGAATCTCATCCCAGAATACCAGTGCTAGATTGGACACGGGAAGTCGGATCGAATAACCGGTCCTGTTTTAGTTTGGCATCACTCAGCATTGTCACTGCATGAAAGTCCGACAAAAGTAGAAACGGAAGGACACGTGTGCAGACCCAAGTTGATGGCAGCCATGCACGCAACATGCCAGCTAGGAAACTAACAATGTAGCTGCTCCACAAACACACACACCGTCCCTGGCACGCTGGCATTGCCTCGCCCGACAATGCATCTGCATGACCAAAGCTGAACGCGTGCCTAGGATTTGCTCAGGGTGGCAGACCTAGGACGGGTACTCGAGTCTCAGACGTTTCTAGCAACAGACTTGTGCACACTCAAAGACTAGGGTACGATCGAAATTCAGAATTCAACGGGCATGAGATTCACTAGCCGCTGAACTCTCTACATCGGCAATCACAGCTGAATCTACAGGATCAAATGCTACATCGATCATTTGGATGCATCAACATTCCGGATACCGCTTACCGCAGCTGCAATCAGTGCCTATTTTCTGACGGAGCCATCAAATTCTCAACCCCTAAAAGACCACAGGAGAAAGCAGAATCTTATGACGGAAACTGCATGCCCTAACTACCGTTGTTACATTGGACTGGATCAAACAACTGGTTCTGTTTAGGTTGGCATCACACGGCGTCGATCGTGCATGAAATTCTGACAAAACTGGAAACGGAAGGACACGTGTGCAGACCCGAGTTGACAGCAGCCATGCACGCAACGCAACACGCCAGCTAGGCAACTAACAATGGAACCGCTCCACAAGCACACACATCCTCTCCCTGGCACGCTGGCATTGCCTCGTCCGGCTACGCCATCTGCATGAGCAAAGCTGAACATGTGCCCAGGATTTGCTCAGCGTGGCAGACCTAGGCCGGGTATTTGAGCTTCAGACATTTCTACCAACAGACCAGTGCACACTCAAAACCTAGGGTGTAATCGGAATTCAGAATTCAACGGGCATGAGATTCCTGCTCTCTACATCGGCGTCTACATCGGCAATCACAGCTGAATCTACAGGATCAATCGCTACCACACTCGCTTGAATGGATCAGCACTCCGGACACTGCTCACCGGAGCCGCAATCAGCGCCTATTTTCGGACCGATGCATGGATAAAATTCTCGACGACGACTGACACCCTAAAAGACCGCAGGCGAAAGCGACGGGTGACTAACCTGGCGAGCGCCCTGGAGGGTTCGGCACGCAACATGCCAGCTAGGAAACTAACAATGTAGCTGCTCCACAAACACACACACCGTCCCTGGCACGCTGGCATTGCCTCGCCCGACAATGCATCTGCATGACCAAAGCTGAACGCGTGCCTAGGATTTGCTCAGGGTGGCAGACCTAGGACGGGTACTCGAGTCTCAGACGTTTCTAGCAACAGACTTGTGCACACTCAAAGACTAGGGTACGATCGAAATTCAGAATTCAACGGGCATGAGATTCACTAGCCGCTGAACTCTCTACATCGGCAATCACAGCTGAATCTACAGGATCAAATGCTACATCGATCATTTGGATGCATCAACATTCCGGATACCGCTTACCGCAGCTGCAATCAGTGCCTATTTTCTGACGGAGCCATCAAATTCTCAACCCCTAAAAGACCACAGGAGAAAGCAGAATCTTATGACGGAAACTGCATGCCCTAACTACCGTTGTTACATTGGACTGGATCAAACAACTGGTTCTGTTTAGGTTGGCATCACACGGCGTCGATCGTGCATGAAATTCTGACAAAACTGGAAACGGAAGGACACGTGTGCAGACCCGAGTTGACAGCAGCCATGCACGCAACGCAACACGCCAGCTAGGCAACTAACAATGGAACCGCTCCACAAGCACACACATCCTCTCCCTGGCACGCTGGCATTGCCTCGTCCGGCTACGCCATCTGCATGAGCAAAGCTGAACATGTGCCCAGGATTTGCTCAGCGTGGCAGACCTAGGCCGGGTATTTGAGCTTCAGACATTTCTACCAACAGACCAGTGCACACTCAAAACCTAGGGTGTAATCGGAATTCAGAATTCAACGGGCATGAGATTCCTGCTCTCTACATCGGCGTCTACATCGGCAATCACAGCTGAATCTACAGGATCAATCGCTACCACACTCGCTTGAATGGATCAGCACTCCGGACACTGCTCACCGGAGCCGCAATCAGCGCCTATTTTCGGACCGATGCATGGATAAAATTCTCGACGACGACTGACACCCTAAAAGACCGCAGGCGAAAGCGACGGGTGACTAACCTGGCGAGCGCCCTGGAGAGCTCGTCGGCCGGGACGAGCGCGTAGCTCCTTCCCTCGCTCCCGGCGGCGCGGCACTCCCCGCGCTCGAGGCGGAGGACGAGATCCGGGTGCAGGAGGCTGTGGAGGAGCCTGAGGCCGTAGTAGGATGGCGAGGCGGCGGCGGTGGCTGCGTACTGCACCCCTCCCGCAGCCTCCTCCTCCCGCACCCTGCTCCACCACCTGCAACCGCCACGAGGACATCAGCATTGTCAGTCGGCGCTGATCGGAGCGGAAACCGAGACGAGGGGAGGGAAGGGCGGATAAAAGGTACCTGAAGGGGACGAGGCAGACGGCGGCCGGGGACGACGCGGCGGCGGCCACGGC